>CAKAOI010045929.1:0-59391 GCA_916701655.1 Sebastiscus albofasciatus | reverse complement strand
GAGATGATAGAAAGGCAACAGTAACTCAAATAACCACTCGTTACAACCAAGGTATGCAGAATACCATCTCTGAACGCACAACACGTCGCACCTTGAAGCAGACGGGCTACAGCAGCAGAAGACCACCCGGTACTAGCGCCGGCCACTTTATTAAGTACACCTTGTACCTAACAAAGTGGCCGGTGAGTGTATAGTTGCCTATATATATATATATATATATATATATATATATATATATATATATATATATATATATGTACATATATATATGTATATGTTGCATCAGAGGTGCATCCATCAAATACGTTTTTTGTTTTTCCACACAACAATAAAGCACTTCTTTAAGCACAGACGTGAATGAATGAATGAAAGACTTTATTTCAAACATAAAAATAAATAAAAACAGATACAAAATAATAACAAACAAAACAAGAGTAATAGTGTCCAAAAAGGAGTAGGTAGAAGTAAAACTTATATTTCACTTCCCCTTTCTCACTTCTCCTCTAATAACTCATATATCACAGAATGATAATATAATATAATATAATACATAAACTATCCCAGATTTATTTGCATCCCAAATTAAATATATGAACAGCATCCCAAGTTTATTTACAACCCACATATCCATCCAGAGTTAAAAAGTAAATATAAACCAACCCTTAACACAACCCTTATCACAACTCTTCCTCAACCATATACCTCCCAAAAATATCTTTTTTGTACAGCTTTTTAAAGAGATTTATATTTGTGCTCCGCTTCAACCCATCACCTAAACCATTCCACAAATCCACCCCACAGACTGAAATACATATACTCTTCTTTGTTGTACGAACACAATGCTTTTTAAAATTAAATTTTCCTCAGACATGTCTGTAATAAATACTGTTTTCTTATTCGTATTATGTTCATGTTGCAAAACATGTTTGCATTGAAGAAAGAAAGCCACTTGAAACAACACTGATGGTAACACCTACTATTCAATGTTTTTTTTTTTTATTTTATTAACAATATATGGCATTTGTAACCTTTGTAAGTCTTGCAACTGCACTTGCTGTCCTGTTCAGCGTCCTGCTGTTGTCTACCACTGGACCTTACATTGAGCCCAGGCCTACATTTTAAAATATAAGTTGATTATCACCCTGGCGGACTATACTTCCGCATCTGCTTTCCATCAAAATTGTAAATTACACACATAGTAACAGGTTGTTAAGACCTAACATGACCCCACTGCTCCTAATGTTAGTTGCAGCCATGAGCACAGTTAAAATCAATGAGAAAAAAGACATTCACCTTCATTATTTAACTGGATTTGGCATTATAGTTTGTTGATCTAGCCAGTATTTATTCATTTATTTTTAACAATTTTTTTGTCATTTTTTTAACTGGGTTTGACTGTATAGTTTTTTTTTTAACTAGCCAGAGCTTTGACTTGGTGATGGTGAGAAAGAAAACAAAATATATTTTCCATTTTTTTATAACTATTTTTGTGGCAGGGACCATGTGCAAAAACCATTAATTTCAAATAAGAGAAAAGATGCTTTGTACTGAGCCAGATTGGGTACTTTCTCCATCTCTGTCTCTGTCTCTTTGCGAAAAGAAAGAAAGAAAAAGAAAGAAAAATATATTTCAGTATTTATATGTACAAATCCCTCTGTTTCTTCTCCTGTAATAGTCTTTTTTTGTTGACTCACTTGCATGTGGCATATATTGTAGATAAACTCATCCAATCAAATCAAATCAATTCGCTGTGACTTTCAGGGAAACGTAACAGGGTTATAAAAAGAAACAGAACATTAGGCCTTGTCATACGATCACCAAAATCAATTTATTTCAACCAGATCTTTTGACCAAAGTTTTATATCATAAAAAAAAAACCTGTAATAAAAATGAAAGCCTGACTCCAGTTGGAAGGAGCTGAACATCATATTCTCTCTCTCTCTCTCTCTTCTCCCTGTCTCTCCCTCCTGAGGCTGCTCTGCTAAGTGGCAGATTAATGCTGATATGATGTCCTGCCATCCCACTTAATGGACCTTGGCGTCATTATTTCCTCTTGTATGAGTAATCCATGCCCGGGCTGCATGGTGAGAGAGGGGCAAGCAGCAAACAAAGCACAAAACCAATTTGGCGTGGGACGTTGAAACTCATTGTAATGATTTCACATTATCATTTGGAGATCCGCTCACATGACCCGCCGTCTGGCCGAAGGGAAAACACACACTGATGAAGACGACGGTAGAAAAGAACAATTGTTTCAAGAGGAAAATAATGTCCTTGTGTGGCTGGTGAGTCACATGAATGTAATTCTTCAAAATTCATAACATCCTTATTATCACAGCAGGATCATCAGACAGAGTGGCTCAGCAAAAATGCACGAGGTCACATTTCTCACTTGATGTCGCCTCATCCAAAAACAAAATCTCCAAACATGACTGTGTGTTCATTACAGTGAAGACTCAAACACACACACAATGCATGAGCTGTTCAGTGTCCTCATTTCTTGCCAGTGCTCCTGGGAATGTCCTGAATCAGACCAGCCTTTGCTCCCGACCCCCGGCCACAGAGAAACACTTTCTCTGTGCGACCGCACAAAAGGTGCAGTCAGTGTGTGTGTATGTGTGTGTGGGTAAGTACCGTGGATTAACGAGAGATTAGCTACCTAGCAGTAAGTAAGCAATTTCTGTGTAGCATGCCTATGTAAGTAGCTCCCCCCCTCGTTTTATTGCCCCTTCCCATTCTCAGAGGATGCTGTCATTTTCTCACCACACTGCCAGGCTGCTCAAACACTGGCCACACTCAAGTGTTGAAACCGCTCGACGACAAGGTCACAATCACAGAATACCAAAGATACGGCGTAAGAGAGGGAGTGATTTCTGGCGTGAAGTCTCCACACAGACACCGCTATCGGCACACAATGGTGGTCTTTCTAACCGAGACCTATGAGGCAGGTCTTCTGAGTCATTCACGCCTTAAAACACCATAATCCCCTTGTTAATGAGCAGGAGCTTGAACGCAACACGGCTCCGCTTGATGGAAAGATCAGAGAATGTGTGAGGGCGTCCAAGACATGAAGAGCGGTCAGGGGAGACACTAATCTGAATGTTTTTAAAGTTCATATTACTTTGCACTTTTTTGAGCAAATAAGTCATAAGTACAGTATCATTGGATCCTGGCCCCATTATATAGCCTCGAGTGCATTGCTATTTCCAAGGAAAATCTAGTAATGTTTTCCTCTAGACCCAGAACAAAAGAACACTTCGCACATCTATTTCATGAGACAGGTGCCCAGGAGAGGGACGAGTATAAAAAGTTGCAAACAGGCTCCCGCACACCGTCTAACTTGCAATAGGACATTTATTTGTGACGTTTCGGTGCTAG
This sequence comes from Sebastiscus albofasciatus, assembly GCA_916701655.1. NCBI lineage: Eukaryota > Metazoa > Chordata > Actinopteri > Perciformes > Sebastidae > Sebastiscus > Sebastiscus albofasciatus. The sequence continues at coordinate 56,013 of CAKAOI010045929.1, read as the reverse complement.
ACCTTCTTCAGGCAACCAATCAAGCCTCGTTGTACTTATTATGAGGTGATCTATATATTTATTGATGCTGATTTTTCACTTGCCACGTGTATGTATCCCTACAGGTTCATCTACAAATGTAACCTGAAATATTTGTACCTTTCTGAGAATGCAGTTTATCCTTTGGGTCTTTAAGCATTCATTTTAAGGTAATCGAACATGGTAAGGGACGTGGAGGTACATTTCTGACTGTTATTATACTTTTCTAGCTCTGTGTATGATATTAGAGACTGTTAATGGATGTTTGGTATTCATGCCTTCCTATTTCACGTCAATGTGATTGACTCCAGACTTTACCGGCACTCCCTATTTAAGATGGATTCCTAATGTCACTAGTCATTTGCCTGAAGAAACTCTAGCACCGAAACGTTGCAAATAAATGTATTATTGCAAGTTAGACAGTCTGCGTCCCCCCAAAAAATCATTGCCTGGTACACCATGCCACCAAATGACAAGGTATTGGGTATGTTAGTTAGTCACTTACAACCATTTGGGTCATTATGATGATTAATGTTGGACACCTGGTTGACACATAGAGGAAGGCAGAACCTGGAAAGTTAGTGGACAGTTTTTATTAATTTGATAAAAGAAAAATGGAAAAATTGGAAGAAATGAGTTGTTAAACTGACAGATTCAGTGTGAGGGTTTTAGCTGCGGTTGTTCTCTCAACATGACCTGATGGATCTGAGGTGATGGCTGACTCTCAATACAAAATATGACCATCCTTATATTTCCTCTCCAGTCCTGCTGATTTACAGGTGATTTGTGGCCACAGGCCTGGTGGAGGCAATATTGCCTGGCTTCTTTACGTATACCAGGGAATTGATTTACAAATCATTTTCATTAAGGCCAGTGGAAATAAGACAAAGAAAAAGGGAGGCCGTAGTGTATGACAGCTGAGCTGCAGCCGCTGAGACCGTGAGCCTATTTGGTTGCGCGGGGCAACAGTCAGATAATGGATGACGAGGCCTCTTGGAGCCAGCCGTTCCATTAGGTTTTGTTAATGCGGTCAGAGGAGGTTGGCGTGGCTCATCCGCCTTCATATCCACTTTCAGAGACGCTCACTCATGCTGGCCAGTATCTCTCTTCTCTTGCTCTCTCCATTGTCTTACTGTTAACTTCCTCTTGCATCTTACAGTATTATCATTGTGTTTCTTACTCATTTTCTACTCTTTCTCTCTCTCTCTTTATTCTCCATGATGCTTGAGTGGATCCATTCTGCGCTGCTGCTTTGGATTAGTTGGTGGTTTTCTGACTGTATCATCTCAGACGTTGCACAAGAGTAAAGCGGTACATATTGTCTCTGAATAACTGTACCAGGGGATTTGCGGTCAATTCACACTTTTGCAATACAAAATTCCTCAAAGCCTATTTCTTGAATCTGTGTGCTTCTCTATAGTGCTATATTGGCAGGTCGCTGCAGCTGCAACGGCAAACTGGGAACTCCAGGCTTGTAAAAGAGGAACGTGTCACAATGAATGACCGAGTCACCAACCAAACATCTGTACATTTAGTCCGTGGAACAGAGAAATTCATGAATGGGGACATGGGTGTGTGTGTCTGTGTGTGGCAAGCACTTTCTAATGCCGGGAATACAAGCAGCATGATGGGAGAGGATGTTGTCTAACGCTTTCCTGTCTGCCTTTCCATTACAGCTATCTATCTATATATCCATCTATCTACTTATTTATCTATCTATCCACATATCTGTCTGCATATCTGTCTGCCTATCTGTCTATCTATCTATCTATCTGTCTATCTATCTATCTGAATCTTGTAGTGGAGGCCTAACACATATTTTTTTAACTTTATATCCAGTAAAGTAAAGCAGTGTTTCTTTTTATTGGCCATTAAGGGGCATCAGAAAAAGTTGTAAACACAAAACTGACATATTATCACCTCATAAAGTTGTTATGGCCAATGTGTTTGCAAACAGCAGACACAGCAACATTATCATTTATTTGGAGTCGTGTTTTTGGCCACTTGAAGCCCAATATTCTCTCTTTTTAGCTGTGTTTTTGGTCTCTACCAATACCTGTGTGAAATATCTGGCTCTTTAGATGCTAAATGCACCACTATGTTCACCAGATAGTCGCTAACTGATGTTTGGTGCTGGAGAGGTAGTGAACAGCAGATTTTTAGAGCTTTTTCACTAAGACAGCTGCCTGAGAATGAATCAAAACAGTAAAGTTATGGGCTGTAAACCCAAAACAATCAGCTGAAACCTGCAGGTCTGAAAAGTGAAGCCTTAAACTTGCATTCTTTCTAATAACCAGCAGGGGGCGACTCCTCGGATGCAAAAAGAAGTCTGATTGTTTAGAAGTCTCTGAGAAAATGACCCTACTCCTCACTTTATTTATTACCTCAGTAAACATTATAAACGTGAGTTTATGGTTTCAATCACTAGTTTCAAGTCTTCTTCAATATAGCATGATGTTCATTGAGTAAATTATGGTCCCATTTAGAGTCAAATAGACCATAAAGCAGGATATGCTTTAGGGCGTGGCTACCTTGTGATTGACAGGTCGCTACCACGGCGTTGTCTGGTCTGGGAGTTGTCCGTGTTTTCGGCTTTAACCCTTTCAATGTTTGTTTTTCAGTTTTTTATCTTTCGGTTGCACTTAGCTCCACCCTCTCGTGTCACTTCTGGTTCCAAAGAACCAAGATGGCTACGGCCAAAATGCCAAACTTGAAGCTTCGAAACCGTAGTCCACAAACCAACGGGTGGCGTCGCGGAGATTACGTCCACTTCTTACATTCAGTCTATGGCTGAAAGATGCTAAAATATTCACACAAGCTGAGGAGAGCTGCAGAGTTGGGTGGTAACTGTGCAACCCCATAAAACCTGCAAAGGCACCAAATAATGAAGTTATTTTGTGGCTGATAGCATATTAAGGCGGCCGATGCTGTTTGTTTATGATGAAGGTTTCTTCTCCTGCGTTTACCTCTTTATATTGGTGACAATTTATTCTAAAAGTTTCCTCCACCGGTGAGTCCTCTAACCTTCCCCTCATCGTTTCTTCACTGTCTTTGCATCGCCACCAGATCGACCCTGATTTGACTCCTAGACCGAGCAGGCCTTGCGTTCCTCGTCTGCACCTCCCTGTCATGTTTTCATCCGCCCGGCTGGTGCATCACAATGGATGCCTGTGCCTGCCGAGCTCCCTCTGACCTTCTCCCTCACCCAGCCGCTCCCTCTCTCTCTCCCCCAGCTGAGCGGGAAGCTGCCTCTCTGCCAGCCTAATAAATACAAAAACAAATTGCAGCAGGTTAGAAGTATGCAGCGTGGGCCGGAGCTGTTAATGTAATGAACTTGGCTTCATGGAAATACGAGGCAATTAAACTCCCACGGTGCCTCCCTCTGGCTCAGACAGACAGACTGAAGGGGGGGTGTTAGAGACCCTGGAGGGGGAGAGAGAGAGAGAGAGAGAGAGAGAGAGAGAGAGAGAGAGAGAGAGAGAGAGAGAGAGAGAGAGAGAGAGAGAAATGGGGGTTTGACAGAGAGAATAGAGCCATTTAGCCAGCCCACAGGAGTAGGAAGTGTGCTGACTGTGATTGAGCTTAAACACCAATCAGTCATGAGGCAGTCTCGTCCGGAGGTCACGCCAGGCCTACGGGAGCATTGTGCGACCATCGCTCACCCTCCTGCTGTTTGTTTTGCTTGTTTGCCAGCCTGATTGCTGACTGATTGCCAGCCAGGTTTAAGTTGTTCAGGTGGCGAGAGAGAAACAGGAATCCAGGCGTGGATCAGCGTTGCGTGCGTTCACGTATTTAGAGCTCAGTGTCTGATCGTATGTTAGTATTACAGTGCTGCTTCTGAGAGTAAACAGACTAATTGTCATGAGAACAGTCTTCTTACTTCTGTTGAAATAAGAAAGAAAAAGGAATAAATAAACACATATCTATCATTAACTTCTGCAATTACAGTTTCAAAATATATAAAAGGGTAAGTATACATTCTGCACAGTATTTGTCCTGCTAATGTTACCACTTGAAGGAGTATTTTCACATTTTGGAAAATACGCTCATTTGCTCTCTTGCTTCATATTGATCGATGGTGGAGCCATCAGCTGGTTAGCCTAGCTTAGCATAAAGATTGGAAACAGAGGGAAACAGCTAGCCTGGTTCTGTCCAAATTAAAGAAAACAAAATCTGCCAACCAGCACCTCTAAAGCTCACTAATAACAAGTTATATGTTGATTTTTTTAATCCGTACTAAAAACCAAAGTATAGAAACATCAATTTGTGATTTTACGGGTGGGGTTATGTGGACTATTTCTGGGCCAGGTGCAATGACTTCCTGGAGTCTTGTCGTCATTGTGAGGTTGCCAGACATCCAGTGGAGACTAAAGGAAGTAACTGTGCAATATCAAGAAATAGCATGGCACATACTGTAAACCCCAGCCCTTTTGTCATTCCCAGGGTGTCAAATACCGTGGCTTTGTCACGGCCATCAGGGTTCGCTACCGCTGCACAAAGCACCCCTTGGCGCTGGTATGAAACGCACCAGGAAATAAAGCAACAAAGCAAATGAACAACGTCAAACTATTATAAGGTGTTTTTGTCTAACAGAGACAACTTGAGGACGGGACTCTTCTCTTCCGCGGGCCTCAGATCCTCTCAGCAGAACTCAAATGGAGCCAGAATGAAACGTCAGATGTTGATCTGCTTCAATCAGGGAGGCCTGATCCCCGGGCTTTTGCCACATCTGGTTTGTAATTGGCCGTGCTGCCGTAAGGATGATGCAGAGGGTTCAACAGACTGTTGGAGGCTTTCTTCCATCCGGCCTGCTGGTGGAGGTTTACGAGGGAGGTCCAATATCTGCCAGCAACTCATCACAGCTTTGTTACGGCGTGGTATCTGCCTCCTGAGCCACGCTGCCGGAGTTATTCTATATCATTCTCTCGTGGGTTCATTGTGTGTTATGAATATAAATATCGGCCTGCGTTTGCCAGATGCACGACAGTGAGGGAGGAGGAGGAAGGGGGGGGCCATGATTGAAATTCTAGTGAACCTTCAGGAAGTAATCTGGACCGGGGAACGGAGGAGAGAGTGAATGGTTTCCGTCTGCTTCTGTTTGCGCTCGCGCTGAGATCTGTGTGAAATAGGACTTCTTCGCCACATGTCTCTCTCTCTTTCTCTATCTCTTACTGTGGATATCTCAGTACTGACCCACAGCTTTATCGATTGATACAATATCATCGTGGGGCGTTAACCGGATTCCTCCTCACAAACACAAAACATCTGTGCCGCTGACTCTCATAAAGCCGACTGACCACCTCAGTGAGAAGCTGTATTTATGATAGCAGAGAGGCTCTTTTGGGTTTGGAGGAGCTCAAAGTCAGCTGGCTTTGAGGCTCCTCTCTCACTCAGCACAGATAACACTCAGGCCTTAACCCAAACTCAGATCCATCTGCTTGCTGCACACAGGAAATGAAGAAAACGTGATGAAATGAGTGAGGAAAGCAAAGAGTGTGACGTTCAAACAGTAAAACCAGAGATGATCCAGTGTGTGATTGAGGCTCGTGCGAGCTGTGGACTGAGGCATGACTTATATTATATATATAATGCAATATATGAAAGTGTTAACAGTGCCGTGACAGAACTGAAATGTTCTTTCTATCCAGGGACACACCGTAACATTAACTGATTATTAACTGAAAAGAACGCTCCGTACAGGTTCAATGATGATGAAAAAGCTTTTGGTTACGAGACATTCATCTCAAAACTGGTACAGTGGTACATATCAGAAGTATTATAAGGAAATAATAAAAGGAAAATAATGCACAAACGCTGTCATAAAGTGCAACCCCCAAACCAGTGGGAAGCTGATGCTGAAGCGCCTTAAACTTGCATTCTTTCTAATAGCCAGCAGGGGGCGACTCCTCTGGTTGCAAAAAGAAGTCAGATTGTATAGAAGTCTATCAGAAAATGAGCCTACTTCTCACTTGATTTATTACCTCAGTAAACATTGTAAACATGAGTTTATGGTCTAAATCTCTAGTTTCAAGTCTTCTTCAATACAGCATGATGTTCATTTAGTAAATTATGGTCCCATTTAGAGTCAAATAGACCATAAAGCAGGATATGCTTTAGGGCGGGGCTACCTTGTGATTGACAGGTTGCTACCACGGCGTTGTCCGGTCTGGGGGTTCTCCGTGTTTTAGTCTTAGAACTTTAACCCTTTCACAGTGCGTTTTCAGTTCATGTCTTATTCAGCGTTCGGTTGTACTTAGCTCCACACTGTCGTGTCACCAAGATGGCGACGGCCAAAATGCTGAACTCGAGGCTTCACAATGACAGTCCACAAACCAATGGGTGACGTCACAGTACGTCAACTTCTTATATACAGTCTATGTCCTAAACACATTAGTAAACTCTATAGTATAATGCTCCTGTCAAAATCCTCATATAAATCCACAGGATGTAAAGAGCTTCCCACGTATGTCCAGTAAAGTCTGTCTGTCTTCTATTCTAACAACAACACAAAGAACATTAATCTCACATTCACTTTTTTACTCTATTATTATTATTATTATTATTATTATTATGATGATGTATATTATATGATGTGATAGGAGCTGCTATTTAATCTCATACGTTAATAATCATCTTGCCTCGGGGAATATGAGCTATGTATTTTAAAGTACTATGCAGGGCGATAGTGATGCTCCTCCTCCTTCCTCCTTATGGCTGAATCCCAGATGAGGATGTGTTGAGGACCTGACAGGAGCCGATTCATCATCCCTCACAGGTCATCCATCACCAGCAGCAGCAGCGCTGGGCGGGGTGACGGCCCAGGAGCGTATACGGGGAGCACTCTGCTCCGAGCGCCCCAACTGGGTGCTTCAGTGAGCTTCCTGTAGTGCAGTGATTAGTTCAACCTGTGCAACGTCCATGTGTTGAGGTGATAGACTGGATATCTCTCGATGACATCACACCAGCAGAAAGACCTACTGCAATATGAACCAGGGTGTGAGAGATGAATCCTTCAGTTATACTCTCAGTCTGTGCTTTGATTATCGAACTTTTGATCCAACAAGATGAGAAGATGTTTGAAGTGTTGGAAGAGGCCTCGGGTGAGGAGCAAGAGATCTGGTTTATGATTTTAAAAGAGATCAGTGCCCAATGGTCATATTTTTTTGTACTGTGTAACTATAAATATTCAATCATGCTTCCCAATCGTGATATTCAAAATACTCTAAATCCTAACCTCTTCAGTTGGTCGCACTCTTAGAAAACCTCGTGTCCAGAAAGATTGTCTGAATATTGTTTATACCGGCTGAACTGACTAACAGCAAGAATATGTTTTTATTACGTTTTTTTTCTGTCTTTTTTTAGACAGAAGGGAACAGGAATTGTGGGTAGGGAAGGGGACCAAAAATGGTGAAACAAAATCACGATTGGTTTACGTATCACTGCATCATTGGAGTGCTGAAAAAGTTGAGGTCAACTCAGCTTTGATTTGTAGCACGTCTCGGCCTGACAAATATCGGGCTTCAGTTTGTAGCTCCATGTCACCGGCCTCCTTTTAAAGGACCAGTGTGTAACATTTCAGGTAATCTATTAGCAGAAATGGAATATAATATTCAGAAATATGATTTCATTAGTGTATAATCTCCTGAAACTAAGAATCGTTGTGTTTTGTTAGCTTAGAATGAGCCCTTCATATCTACATAAGGAGCGGGTCCTCTTCACGGAGTCCGCCATGTTGCTCCGCCATGTTTCTACAGTAGCCCAGAACGGACAAACCAAACGCTGGCTATAGAGAGAGACTTTCACGTCTTTAAGTCACCTGAAGGCCATCGTGGTTCTCTGACACGCTTGTGAAACTGTGGTAACGTGAGCTGCAGAGTGCAAAACTGTGGTACCGCCAGCCATCGTCTGACTTCTGTTGCTCCCATAGTAGTGCTATTATAGTAAGGACGGCCTCTTAGCGAGGTGAACGGCGTTACCACAGTTTTGCATTCAGCAGCTCACATTACCGCAGTCTTAGAAAGGGAGGAGTGAGCAGAGGGGTACTCAGTTGGTTGCAATATGCAACCCCACCACTAGATGTTGGCAAATCCTACACACTGCACCTTTAAGGTATCACCAAATTTAATTTCATGGCAAACCGTCCAACAGCTGTTTCACTCAAATACACAAATGTCGACCTCTTTGGTTGCGCTGTTAGGAGAGTCATCAATGTCGGTGGGCTTCATCCTCTGGGGATTAAATTTTTGTTTTACAAAATTTCATGACAATCCATCAAATAGTTGTTGAGTTATTTCAGTTTGGACCAAAGTGGCTGACTGACCATCCTAGAGTCACTGCCATGGCTCAAAACGTCAGGTAATTGTGTGTAAATATATGTATGTACATGTATTTTACATCTTGTTTATACACTGTATGTGTGTGTCCCAGTCCTACTGCCCTGCCACCTGTCTGGCTGTCCGCTGCATCCCTTCCTTTGATGCAGGGCGGCGGTGTGTCATCCAGATGTGGTGGCAGAGGTTTGAAGAGTTCAGTTAGTCCGTGGGGATTTTCCCCCCTGAGCTGCTCACACAGACGGGCCCGCTGGGAAGAGCCATTACACCCACATATGTGTGTCTTTACTCGCCTCCTCATCCTTCCCTTCATTGTCGTGCGACTCTCTCCTCTGTAACTCTACTTCCACTTTCTTGCTACTCCTACATCTTACCTGCTGCTTCCTTCCTCCTTCTTCTTCTCCTCCTCCATTTGACATTTGTCCTCCCAACTGCAGCTGATTTTCAACATCATAGTTATCACTTAAAGATCTACTGTACTGGATAAAGGGTAGTGAAACCTTCGGGATTCTCTACTGTGTGTGTTCTTTTTGTGGAAAAGTACAGGAAAAGTCCAGATGTAATTAATAACATAGATAATGCCCAGGGCCCTGGTGTTTGGCGTACTGGCCCGCTTTAAAATCTAACCGAGCCACCGATAATGTTATTACACCTGTGCTTCTCCTGCTATGACAAATCAAAATGTCTGTTGTGGGGGAAAAAAAAGCGGTTGAATGAATCAGAAAAATGGTCTCATAAAATATAAATAAGGTGTGTAATCCGTTGCATTAGACAGAGTGGAGAAGTGAGCGTATTCAAAATGAATGCACATGTGGCCGTACAGTTTGTTATGAGGCAAGCTGCAGATGGCCTTGATGGGAAAGAGCAGAGTGAGAACTCCGAGAGGCCTCCAGGCAGCATGCATCACACACAATCCCTCTCTTTAACGGCTTACAGCTAAAAGTCACCGAGCTTTAGGGAACATATGTGTCTATTTTCACTCAAAAGAGTCATCTAGCATGTGTGTGTGTGTTATAGTTACTCTCTCTCTCACTATGTCTGGCTTTATAGTGAGAGAGGTTGTTCAAATGGTCGTTGAAGTTATTGATGCTACAAAAAAGTGCAGTGCAACCTGGACCTGCTGTACGATACAGCGGGATAAACTGCCTCCAGCTGTATGATGATCTGAGTTCAACTTCTGTCTCATCAAACCTCGGCCGTGCTTTAAGTGCCCGCGAGCAACAAACTGAAGAAAGTCTTGCCTCTGCTGAAAAAGAACTGGTAACGTACTCAGCCAAACGCCGATATATTCATCCAATCGCCCCAACCTTATTCCAAGCTAACAAAAAACACGATTCTTAGTTTCAGGTGATTACACACTAAAGAAAACATTTTCTTTAATATTATATTCCATTTCTGCCACACAGATCCCCCTAAATGTTACACACTGGTCCTTTTGAGCCTGTACAAACACATTTAAACGGACGCTGACACGCACATGTATGAATTACAAGGAGCAATCGAAATTCTTTAATGAGAGAGAGGAACAGAAATGATAAACATTCGAAAACCTTCTTTCATCAGTGTCATTTTTCATGTTGCTGCCCTGTGTGAAGGGGCGAGCTCTGGTTTGGTCTGGAAACAGGATGTGGGCAGGAGATCTGGGCATCTGCCACATGCCATGGAGCCTCTGGAGCTCATTTGCATAGGTTATGTACGTGTGTGTGTGTGTTTGTACAAGTGTTTGGTTTGTGGCTTAGTGTCCAATGAAATCCTTGTGTGCGTGTGTGTCTGCGCACTTGTCTATTGTCAGTTTGTGCGTGTGGATACTTGCAAATGTTGGGTTCATGCCCCCTGTTTCATGAAACGCTTGTATACAAGAAGTGTGTGTGTCCATAAGTGTGTGTGTCTGTGCAATGTGCTTGTTCCCTCCCCCATGTCTTGCGTAGGCTTCTTTTCCCGGCACAGCACCATGCATGGCATCCCCGCTGGCACTGTCTTCAGCCCACCCTGGAAAAGTCAAAGACAGGCAGCCAGGCTGTCTGTCTCCCTCAGTCTGTCATCAGCCTCACCTCTCCATCTTTCCGCTCCGACAGTGTGTGTGGTTGAATATCAAAACATGAAGACGGTCAGGACTGGAGCAACTCGCTACGAAAATATTTACCCCTAACAAGTACATAAATCTTGCTCTGACTCTTGCAGGCGTCATATTTCTACAAAACAAAAACACCTGTTTAGCAATGACTGGTAAAAGAAAAATGCTTAACCACAGAACTGTAGACTTGAAACTGGGACTCAAATCAGCCTTAAAGGATCAGCGTGTAACATTTAGAGGGATCTATTGGCAGAAATGGAATATGATATTAATAACTATGTTTTCTTTAGTGTGTAATCACCTGAAAATAAGAATTGTTGTGTTTTTTTGTTTACCTTAGAATGAGCTGTTTATACCTACATAGGGAGTACCTCTGCCTCTTCACGGAGTCCGCCATGTTTCTACAGTAGCCCAGAACGGACAAACCAAAACACTGGCTCTAGATAGGGCCATTCACAGTTTCACGTTTTTGCCACCGTAATTCTCGTACGTGCTTGGCACACGGGAGAAGTTGCAATCTGCAACCTCACCACTAGATGCCGCCAGATCACACACACTGCACCTTTAAGTCACAATGATTAGGACTCTACATAGACTTGACTGATGTGATTTATTTGAGATTTGAAGTCTCACGTCCAAAAGGTTTTTCGAATCTTACACTGAAAAACGAACCATATTTGAAAAGAAAAATGTTCAAATCCAATGTCATCCAACAAACACACGACTTTTAACCAGGAGACCGGTATTCCAGACAGGTGTTGTTTTGTTTTGCAAGTTACGTTAGTGATGTTTATCACGTGTTTTTTTGTTGACGTTTGTGACGTGTTTTCCGTATGTAATGTTGTTTCCGTACATATTTTACTTAGTTTACATACTTATTTTAAGCCCAACCATGACGTTTTTCCTAAACCTAACCAAGTGGTTTTGTTGCCTAAACCTAACTGCAGGCGTTACCGTAGTTTTGTTGCATGGTGTACAAATGACATGTGAAAAGTGGCGTACAAATGGCCCACGTAAACCCAATATTATGCGTTCTCATGACAAACGGAATGTCGTTGTAATGTCATGCTATTTATACGACTTCCTGTGAGACCGGGTTGGTCAAAACTCTACCAAAGGCATAAAAAATACTTCAGAAAAGACTTGGACTTGAAGTCAAATCTCCCCTTAATGGAGGAGAGATTTGATGTGAGACTTGATTTGACTTAAGACTTCCCCAAAAGACATAAAAAGAGCTCTGCAGATCCCTCCTCCAGTATGAAGATGATGCCACTTAATTCAAGTCACATTGGAAACAGCACAATGTCTCTAGTGTCCTGTTTTAAAGTAATGTTGGTTTATAGTGTCAAAGGAAAATATTAATGTAGGAGTGTTTTCTTTCTGCAAACAAGCCCCCATCTTACATTGTGTGACAGTGTTTATATACTATAACACAGTTATGTGTAACAACACAGAAGTCATTGCATGCAGTGAAACCACTCTGCTCGGCGTTTGAGTGAATGTTTGGTTTTGCGTCGCTGAAAGAGATGGTATGATCCCAGTCGGCCAGCCTGCTTTCTCCTGGCTCGGTCTGCTGGAAAGTCTGAATGCTTCAGGCTAGTTTAAACAAACAAATAAGCCCAGAGGGAAAATATGAGAAACACAGGCAAACATCAGCACCTCGGGCTTGAGCAATGAGCACCCAACGCTGCCTTGAAAGATGGCTTGTTTTGTGCTGAGACGGCATCAGCGACATGATCTATGATTAATGTTGTCGTGCTGCGTCTGTTTTCATCCTGTGAAGCTTTCCTCTCATAAATGCTGATTAATTTTCTGTAGTTTCCAGAGTGGGCAGTAATTTCTTTCAGTCAGGTTTTATTTGGTCGAGGTTTGAGATATCCATCTCTGAGATTTCTCCCTCGACACACCAACTCAACAGAGGTGAATGGAATTTGATTTGTGGTGCTAACATCTCTTTTCAGAAACAGTGTTCCTTCAATCTGGATATCAACAGTTTTATTCTTTTAGTATGGCTCCCGATCTCTGAATCTCTGCACACATCTCAGATTTGTTCAGCAATTTTAAAAAAGGTCTGGTGTTGTGCACATTGAAGGCTGTTGAAAAAACGACTGAGTCAATATGAGCTCTGCAGGCGGGATGAAGAATGTGGTCGTCATCTTCCTGTCCCAGTGGCACAAAAATGACGACAGAAAAATGACACCAAAAAAAGCAACATGTATGCAAGAGATTGACACAGCTGTAAATGTTATCATATGTCCACTTACAGAAATAATAACTCTTAAACTGGCTTAGTTCTTTAATTCACATAGAAATGTTTAGTTAGCTGCTCTCAGCAGCCACCACTGAAGCTTCCGTGTCTACTGAACGATGACGTCAGTGGGATGAATACATCATTTAATTGGTTAGGGAGAAGTTCACTTTGCACGGCAGCTGGATTCTTGCGATGTCATGAGATCATGCGAGAATTGCGAGATCACAAATTACACCAAAAAAAACATTATTCTTCAAGTAATGTGTTTGTGTCTGGCAAACCAGAGCACGGACCAATCAGAGTCCTGTTAAGAACTATACTGGCAGCTATGGGCTTGGCTTAGGTAGATTCAATAGTATCAGCTATATCAGAATTGGAGAGTATTTCCTAATTTAAAGAAGAACAAAGAGCGGTACTGAAGGCTTTTCTCGATGGAAAAGATGTTTTCACTCTTCTCCCGACTGGCTTCAGGAGTTTAATTGACAGATAGTTCATCCAATCACTTGCCAAGTATTTTTTATAACAGTTTCCAATGACGGCTTCTCAGATGGTTCTGTGTAACAAACTCATCATCATTCCCAAGGCGTCAAATACCGCACAGGGGTCTGACAAAGTGTCAGTATGTGACGAGGGATAAGAACGTGTTGATCTGGCGGGTCAGGTCAGGGGGAAAAAAGCTCTTCTATTGACGGGCGTTGCAAAGTCGAATTCGCTATAAACACTATGATATACTGCATTGATTAGCTATGTTCAGTTTGTCTATGTTTGTATTTGTCCCTACCAAATAAACCATAAATAAATACAAATAAAAACCCCTCACTAGAACGAAAATGGCAAAAATGAACATCTTGTCAGAAGTGAAATTAAATGACAAATCAGTCTGATAATTGATCATTCCTGTAATATAAAAACAATATGAGTTAATGCAGCATTAAGCACCACAAACCAAATTCCATCCACCTCCATTGCATTGGGGGTGGAAACAAAAATCTGGAAATCTTGTGCAAATGAAACCAACACTACCTGCATGGCTAGGAAGCATTAGAAGTAAGTGATAAAATACTGTAGACTTCTTGTATTTTGGAGTGCCTACAGTTTCACACCCAGGACATTTGTTCAGGAGAGACTCAGTGCACCAGTAGCCTCCTCTGCTGTTAGCTCAAAAACTCAAAAAAGCCAGCCGGGAAAAAGACACTGAAGTCTAATTTTGTGCAGTGGGAATGATAGATCGCACTGATAAAGTAGCTGTGAGTTATGAGACGGACAGACGGCTCCAAGAACATTGCAGGGGCTGCAGTTCTCGTCCCCAAAACTGCTTTTGTAAGATATTATCTAACTTCAAAGAGAACACAAGAGTTTAATTAATGAATGTTATGTCTGGACATGTAATACTCTTTGAAATACAGTCTAATCTTATAGCTGCTGCCCTCGAATCATTTGAGATTTACGACAGGGAGCAGTTGGAGCCGCCGACGGCCATGCCTCTAGCTCGGAGGGACATCATTAGGATGTCCCTGCTGAGTGTTTTATTCTCCTGGTTGTTCACATATTCTCCCGTGCATTAATGACAGTAAATTCTACTTTTTAACAAAGTGGACTTATTTCACCCAGACTGACCTTTTGTATGGTGTCGTCGAGTATTTCAGCAATGTTTTTCGAGACAAAAAAGCTGTTTTTGGCAACACTGTTATGGGGATACATTTCGTGACTTTCTACTTACTCAACGCTCTCTCCGCTGGGCCTCCTATCACTCTTCAGTGTCAGACTTTCAGACCAAGTCCAAAACTGCTGCATCGTGCCTGCTGATGAAACACTGTCACCCCTCTACTGGCTTTGTTGACAGAGTTATTTACTGGGTTGAACATATTGATGCCTGCTGGGCTTTAGAGACACGAGTGAATATGACTTTTTCACCTTTTAACATTTACTTTTTCATACATCTCGGTGCTGCAAAATGCTTTTAACCTTGTTGTAAGATAGATTACATGTGACTAATTACTTTTGGAACTGCAACGAGGCATGATTTGGATTTCTCCACCAATTGAAGCAGTGTCCGGGGCTGTAGTCGTGTTTTTTTAGACTTTCTAAAACCAAAAAGCAAAAGGGCAAAGAATGGATTTATCCGTATGTTTAGGCTACAATCAATAGCATGTCCGGCTAACTACAGTAGTAGCCTAATCGATCATACTGTACCTCCAAGGCCAAGGACCACATCATTGCCCAACATCATAAATGTGTGGGGATGCAGGTTATGTTAAAAAAAGCCCTGTTCATGAAAAACTTTGTAGTATTTCCCTACTGTGTGGAAGCTGATCCTGGATGCAGTGGTTAACCTCCAGATCTGAAAAGTGAAGCCAATGCTGAAGTGCCTTAAACTTGCATTCTTTTTAACAGCCAGCAGGGGGCGACTCCTCTGGTTGCAAAAAGAAGTCTCTCTATGAGAAAATGAGCCTACTTCTCACTTGATTTATTACCTCAGTAAACATTGTAAACATGAGTTTATGGTCTCAATCACTAGTTTCAAGTCTTCTTCAATACAGCATGATGTTCATTTGGTAAATCATGGTCCCATTTAGAGTCAAATAGACCATAAAGCAGGGTATGCTTTAGGGCGTGGCTACCTTGTGATTGACAGGTCGCTACCATGCCGTTGTGGGAGTTGTCCGTATTTTCGTCTTACAACTTTAACCCTTTCACAGTCTGTTTTCAGTTTCAAAATGTCTTATTCAGCATTTGGTTGTACTTGGCTCCACCCTGGAGTGTGACTTCTGGTTGAAAGAAATGCCGAACTGGATGCTTCAAAACGGCAGTCCACAAACCAATAGGTGACGTCACTGTGACCACGTCCACTTCTTATATACAGTCTATGGTTCTGCTCTGTATTTAAGTAAGTTAACATTTCAGCAACCCCAGTCAACATTATAGAGAATGTGTTATGTTTACCAAACACATTGGTCCTCATTCAAAAAGGCTTTTCTCTTGTTTCTTAATGTTAAAGATTGAAGCGTACTGTTTGAAAGTGTGAACCAGTATGTATGCTAAGCATCTAAACATGGTTGTGTTAGAACTTAATGATAGTGTGATCTTACATTTTTCCTTGTCATGACGCTAGGACTAGTTGGCTCTACACTGCAATACTATAAAAATGCTGTCTTTATTGGATCATCAATGGGTGAGGAGGGTGAATGTTTTATCTGGGACCTGTTAGCTTTAACCTCAGTCTTTTAACACGATGTCATGTGCATATATAATGCACATTTATGACTGCGTTTACAGAGTTCAGGTGTTAAAACGGGTCAACTTGAAACAGTAAAAAGTCAGCAAGAGACGTAGTTTTCAACCTACAGCTGGTGAAATCTACCAGTCGTCATTTCTGACAAAAGAAAACTGACATTAGCTGCTCAGAAATGAGATGCCTCCTTTTGTCTGCCTCTGTTTTGACCCATATTGTTTAAAAAAATAAACATTATTATTGTGTATTGTGTGTAGCAACACTAAAGGGAGATGAGTCAAATCTTCCTTATTTGGAAATAAAAGTCTAAAGTTTAATGCCCTCTAATCAAAGGACACTGAAACTTGTTTGAGATGCTTCATGTTGAAAACTCAAACTCCCATCATGATATATTGTGATAATATCCCTCTTACTATGTTATTATGGTCATAAACTAAGTGGTTAAATGTGTTTTCTGTCCATTGTTGTTTTATTGATCCCGCATACATATCTCCTGCAGTGGCACAGCAGACCATTAGTTCTGTAATAGCGGGTAAACACTGGAGACAATCACAAGGCAAACAGAGAAACACAATCGATGCCTCTCAGCCTACAGAAATATGATCCTGCACCTGGAGGACTCCTTCAAAAAAGCACCTCAGCACCTCCACGAAAGAGCCAAAAAAGAGAGAGACAGTGTCCCTTTAAGGGATAACTCACAGAGGAAGGAGAAAAATAAGCTGCAAAGAAGGGAGGAGAGGAGGTGTGTATGTGTACGTGTACATGTCAAACTGACAGACACTTGGGAGAAAGACAGAGAGGGAGGAAAGAGAGATAAGGAGAAAGAGAGACACAACATTGCATTAGGCACTAAGAGCCATTGCTCGCTCGCTAAAGGCTAATGCAATTGCCACAATAAGAGTGTCTCAGCGGAGGCTGTAAAAAAAACTAGAGAGGGGAATGAAAGAGGAGAGGCAGGGAGGGAGGGAGAGGAGGAGAAGGAGGAGGAGGAGGGAGGGAAGAAGGAGAACTGGCAGCTCTTCCTCCAGACTCTCATATGGACAGTGGATCTCTTGGGACAACTGGTTGAAAGTCTCTACTGTTACTCCTGGCTGAGTGGGTCGGTGCTCTGCTGGGTCTCCAGAGTGATTTGTCAGGTTTGCAGGGAGGAGAGACAGAAAGAGAGAGAGAGAGAGAGAGAGAGAGAGAGAGAGGGGAGACAACTCTCCGGTAGCAGGCAGGCAGCAGTTACCAGGCTGCTGCCGGCTGGGTGTGTTAACTCCACATCTGACCTCTATGGGAACAGAGCAGCCTCCACTCCTCCCCTCTTCTCCTGGCAGGCTGTGGGAACGAAGGGGGACAGATCTTCATTTTACCCCTCTCTCTCTCTCTCTCTCTCTCTCTCGCTGGACAGAGCAGGACATGGACAGCTTTGGCTCATCGCTGAGGATTTCGACTGATTCTTGGATGTGAAATGGCACAGTCAGTCATTAGTTAGTTAGTCAGCCAGTAAATCGGTCAGTGGGGTCCTTCCCGTAGGGTCAACTTATCCTCATCTGAACTCTTGAGGTGACTCAGACTTACCGAATGACACAAACGGACCTGTGGGCATGGTGAGTGGCAAACACCCCTTTCTGTCTCTCACATGCTTTTTCTCACACACACTTTTTTTTTTTTTCCTTTTCCTTGTGTGGGTGTAGCGTTCCATTTCCAAATTTTATTAGCCTTGCTCTGTTGTGTGCCTCTCCTTATTTTTTTTCCTCCCCTTTGGCAGCTGACACAACACAAGACAGCAGATACGATCAAAGCTTGTCTGATGTTATGGAGTTTACGCAGTTGTCATAGTCTGGCTTTCATCTGCTGGTAATGGCACTTGGGAAGACAGTGCATCTCTGTTTGTATGACAAACAGGTTTTACAGCCATCATACGCTCGCCAAAGATGTTTCACGCGGGGCGGTTTAATCTCGTTGTTTGGGAGGGTCGATTGAAAAATAAAATCTTTATTTACTCAAGGCTGCTTTAGAGCGTAACGTAGTGGGTTCTGTAATGCCAAATCAATAAAAGCTTTATAAAAGTTGAACCAACCTGCATTTGATTTTGATCTCTGTGAGCAGAAAAACAGATACGGTATACACACACACACACACACACACACACACACACACACCTGCATGACTTCTGGCTGCTGTAGCAGCACTTTTTCTCAGCAAACTCATGACTGTGAGGGGTTTTTTTTTTCCCCCTTGTAGGACGACATAATCTCGCCACTGTTTGGAAAAGAAGTTTGATTTGATAAACTCACCCTAAAGTCAAGTGCACACAGAACATTTTTGGACAAATAGTTCAAATATTTGAGCACGCTCCAAGGCCTTATCTGGGGCTGCTAAATCATTGTGAGTTGTTCCCATGTGTAAGAGAAATGTTACACAAGGGCAAGGCCGATGCTTTTAGAGGAGCTTTATTCTTCTGGATATACAGTGTTTACAGCAGATGCAGCAATATAAATGAGAAAAGAAGGTTTTATTGTAATAGTGGAGCACGAGGGATTTCAAATGCCGGTTAACACAAATAGTAATAAATAATTGTTTGATGTAACAGAGAGTCACTCGTAATATTAAACCCAACTCTGCAGCAGCTTTAATCTGCATCTTTTAACTTATTCTTCGTCTTTTTGCAAATCTGTTTTTGTGTCCCTGCTTGCACATAATTGTTCTCTATAACCGAGATATTTAAAAATTATAAATTATATTGATATCCTCAAAATTCTCCGATTCCGGCTTCTTAAATGTGAATATTTTCTGGTTTCTTTACTCGTCTATGACAGTAAACTGAATACCTTTGAGTTGTGGACGAAACAAAATATTTGAGGACGTCATTTTGGGGCTTTGGGAAACACTGATCGACATCTTTCACCATTTTCTGACATTTTAAAGACCAAACAACTAAACCATTAATTGAGAAAATAATCAACAGATTAATTGACAATGAAAATAATCGTTAGTTGCTAATCATGTTAATAATACACACAATAAATAATCCAGCATCTCATAAATCATTTTATACAGTTATGGTTACAGACTCTTTTTCCACCTCCCTACACTCGTATTTTGAGTGGAATTAATTTGCCAAAAAAGAGACAAAACACACAATAAGCAACGTCACAGATGAATTTGACTGATAGCATTATTATTTTTTTCTTCATATTTTCTGTAGATATCTCGATAATATCATTATCATGGATTCTTTTGCCCACGATAATCATGTAGTGAAAATCTGATATCATGACAGCTCGTGACCGTGAGACTCAACTAGGGCTGCGACTAACGATTATTTTCATTGCGGATTAATCTGTTGATTATTTTTTCGATTGATAGATCAGTTGTTTGGTCTACAAAATGTCAGAAAATTGTGAAAAATGTCATTGATGTCGTCCTCAAATGGCTTGTTTTGTCCACAACTCAAAGACATTCAGTTTACTGTCACAGAGGAGTAAAGAAACCAGAAAATATTCACATTTAAGAAGCTGGAATCAGAGAACTTTTCTTAAACAATTACTCAAACTGATTAATTATCAAAATAGTTGGCGATTAATTTAATAGTTGACGACTTTAGACTCAATCATTAATTAAATTAAAAAACGTAAACAGACATTTACAGCCAGCGACTTTAGACAAGTGGATACCACGCACCAAGCGGTCACCTGGGGAAAGGTTTGTTTTATCCATCCACCACCCCTCCCGTCCGCCGGTATAGTGGACTTTCTCGCTCATTATACTCATTGTTGTATTCCTGTAACTTTCAATAACGGTCGCTCAATATACTAAGTCACCTGCTGTGGCCTTCCGCGGACTATCATTGCAAACGTTTCTGTGATACGTCAAAGACAAACGTGCAAAATATGCTTCCCCCAACGTAATTGAGAATATAGTTTAGTTGTATGGAAATGTAATTTTTAAGAGAAAGAGCTGAACGTTATGTTAACGCTGTATTTCTGTTTCCGTGAGTCTTTCTGCCCCCTAGTGGTCAAGTATTAGTTAATTCAGCTTTAAATCTATTTCAGAATAGGCCTAACATTGCATATACCCACTATCTGTGACAGATGTTGACATGGGCGTTGTCTCCAGAACAATGAACAGATGTTTGTTATTTGGGTTCGGCTGCTGCTGATTTAATCGATGTTTTTTATGTGAGTGTGAGCACATGTCTGTATGTTCTCCTGTAAGAGGTGCACCTGTGTGACTCTACAGTAGTTTCCTGTGTGTGTCGGTGTCCTTCTCCTCTCTCTCTCTCATGGTTTCCCTTCACTTTGTGTGTCCGCTGGTTCCCCTCAGATCAACTGTGGAGTGTTTAAGTGTACAGGACAGCCTGGTTTCCCTCAGCTCTTTCAGCCCGGTCATGCGTCTACCACAGAGAATTTCTGTCTGAGCCGGGGCAATTACAGCACACATCCAAAACCATCTTAGCCAGGAACCAAATGAAGGAGCCTTTGATAGGCCCCGGCTGATGCATATTTACTTTTTATGACCAACCAAGTAGTAAACAGCTTGCCTTGTTGGCGCTGGAGCGAGACTTTAAATACCGGCCTGTTCACGCACACATAAACACACACGTGCATTGCAAGAGAAAACTATACGGCCATCTCTTCTTATGCCAATTCAGCCAACACCACAGAAGCATCCGCGACTAAGTGACGCTGCCAGCTCTGTTTGCCAGGCACTGATTTCATAATCAGGTTTGTCGAGCTACGCCTGGTTGTTTTTTTTTTTGTTTTTCGGAGCTGCAGACACAGCAGCAGCAGCAGCAGCAGTAGCCTCCAATTGAAGCCATGTGTGATGGAAAAACAGGCCTCAGTTTGTGGAGAGATTGCATGCTTGGAGTGGGAGGGAGCCTGCCGGTCACGGAGGTCACGATCCGAACACGCCAACTCCTCTTGGCCCTTCTCACGCGCCATGCTGATGGATGCATCTCAATAGTCAGTCAGGAATCCCTCCCGAACCTCCTACACACTCCCTCTTTACCTTTTATCTGGATATAATAAGAAGCTTTCACCTGATATTTTTACATTTTTATTTTACTACTTTTACGGGATGACTTTTGGAACAACACATATCAAAAAAAGGCGTGAAGGAAAGTGAGCTTTTGTTCTTATAGGTGTAACAACGCTGTCAGGGTGTGTCACAAATAAAAAGAAGCGGTTGGTTTAGTTGAGTCTGGTGAGACTTTATTAGAGATACTAATAGCAGCACGATGTGTCCTCAGATGAACCTAAGTTTATTCCCTCCACTGCTACGTCACTCTCACACACAAACAGTATATCATCTTCTTTATCGTCCATATTTTTCCCATCTTTTGTGCGCCACTTAGAATACTACACCACCCCTCTGTTCTCTTATTCTTTTTCCCTTCTAGTCATAATGTTATCAGCCTAGCCACGGCTATTAGCTAATAGCTCAGATAGCTGCTGCTATCAGATTCAGAGATGCCAGGATTTAATGCAGCTGTGCCATTTCCCCTCATGCATTATAATGGATCGTGTTCCTGTCAGCGCAGAGGCCTGGATCAGTTTTTCATTTCTCCATTGTTCCTATAAGAGGTGAGTCAGTGCCTCTATAAAGATAACATTCACAAGATTTAGCATCAAGTACCTTATGACATAAAAATCTGTTTAGTCTCGCATGTCTTATTCTGTTTCTAACAAAAGGTTGAGTAATGATTGATTTTGCATGAAATTACATCCCCGCCAAAATTGCATTAACGCTATGCAAAGTGGATTATTGTTAATGGGACATGAGAAAAAGCTGCTGCTTGAAGCCGGCTGCCTCCATCAGTCACATGGCAGGGCTGGTTTATCAGGACTGAGTGATCTAATGAGCTCAATAATGAAGTACAGACCCAACAAGCTCTGGTAATGACTTTTTAATGCTCATGGGGTCTTTAGTTACCTACAGAGGTGTGATTGGTCGAGACGGGGGCCTCATGTTTTATCTCTCTGATCGATTCGAACACTGTCCGACTCAGCGTCTGACTGAACTCACCTGAAACTCCACTTCTTTCTGTTATTTCCCTCCAGTCTCTCACCTTTTTCCTCCACATTTCTGAAGCAGATTCATGAAGCCCAGGGATAGGCACAAACACTTTCAACCCACGCGGTTGCACCCACTCGTCTTTCCATCAACTTTATATGCAAGTTGTCCGTATGATAAATGCACCTCTATAATTCACTTTGCGTTCTGTCTGAACACACAATAACAGAGAAGTTAAAAGCAGCCTGCCAGCTATCTCAGCTCTTCTACTAAACCATTACTCTATGAAACAGCCCGTTCTCATTCTCTGGGCGTCAAATACAGAGGCTTTGTCATGTCCATCTGCATTTGATACCGCCGCACACGGCACCCTTTAGCACCGGTGGGAGACACACCAGGCTTTCTAACTACAATGTAAACCCATTCGCGTCAACAGTAAATGCTCAGAGAAAGTGTTCCGGGAGTGACTGTCATGACGTAGTTTAAAGAGCGGAAAGACACACACCGGACGGGCGGAAGGGGAGGTGGATAGGTCACAAAAAACACAGGAGCTGTCATCTAGGAGACCGCTGTTTGTGTCCCGTACGTTAAGTTTCACTTTCACGTTACAATCAGCTGTTCGTTCACAACGTTCAGTTTCATTTTCACTGTACAAACGTAGTAGTTTTAAGCCCAACCATGTTGTTTTTTCCTAAACCTAAATATAGTGGTTTTGACCCAACCTAAACATCAAGGGACGTGACAAAATAGTAACTTCAACTTTATTAGATTTGTCAAATACATACAGGTACATACATGAAATTTGACGTCAACATTCAACCCTTCCTTAGGAGCAGTGGGCTACTGTAAAGTTCCCGGGGAGCAACTTGGGGTTCAGTATCTCACTCAATCACGCTTCGACATGCAGACAGTAGGAACCGGGGATCGAACCACCAACTTTGCGGTTTAAGGATGATGAACGTGTTGCAGAACGCGTTGCAGTGTATGAAAGTACAGAGTGCGTGTTGGATTATCAGTTTCGAAAAGTTACGCGGGGGTTTCAGATGCTGTTTAACAGTCTGACTAGTTCTTTGTTTGAAGCAAACCAACTCCTTTAAGGTGAGGGTATACTTGAAAAGATCTACCACTTTGGAAGACTTGCTTTGTTTATAGCTGTTCTGAAGGCGGAGTGAAAAGCGGTTGGATATGTGATGATTGTTGAAATATGGGGATAATAAAGCACACTTTTTTCACTTTGGAAGACTTTTGTAGACCTTTTCACACTTGACAGCATAAACATTCTGAATGTTTGTATTTCCAGTTGCAATGTTTGTTCATGCAGTAACTGACAGGAAGTAAACTTGCAAAGCTGTTGCCCTCTAGAGCAACAAAATTACATGGAAAAGTCTCGTGTCACCAACCCGTTCGCACTAAAAGGCATATGAATGCCACGATAATGCGCAAGGCATTTAGCGTGCAACAAACACAAGGCTTTAATCCAGGAGACCGCTGTTCATGTCCTGAGCGTCACGTTACAATCAGCTGTTCGTTCGTGTCCCGTG
The DNA here is from genome assembly GCA_916701655.1 of Sebastiscus albofasciatus. Taxonomy (NCBI): domain Eukaryota; kingdom Metazoa; phylum Chordata; class Actinopteri; order Perciformes; family Sebastidae; genus Sebastiscus; species Sebastiscus albofasciatus. Next base: position 32,564 of record CAKAOI010045929.1, on the reverse strand, counting down.
TTCACAACGTTCAGTTTCATTTTCACTGTACAAATGTAGTAGTTTTAAGCCTGACCATGTAGTTCTTTCCTAAACCAAACTCAGTGATTTGTTGCTTCAACCTAACTGTGTACGTTACTGTAGTTTTGTTGCGTGGCGTGCAAACGAATATTAAAGCCTTAAATGCGTCCTCATGACACGTGGAATGTCCGTGGAATGTCGTGCTTTTTATAAGCCTTCCTGTGAGATCAGGTTGACTCATTTGTACAGACAAAAAGTGACAGAAATAGTTGTCTAAGAATAAAACACCTGTCTAGTGATTGCTTAGAGAATGTTGGATTGTCAGTTTTGGAAAGTTACAGATATTATGGGTCACAGCTGAGGGGAGGCGGTTTCAGACGCCGTTCGACAAGTTCTCCGAGTCTCTAAAACAGCTCCACATTTCAGAAGAGATTTGCACACTTTACGGAGAAGAACAGCATGACACAGAGGCATCCATAAATCTTTCCTAATGCACTCTATTTGACTTGTACTCACATTCCCACATAGTTATAAATCTTTCTATCTCTTGTTTCTCCATCTCCGTCTCAACACTCTGCCTGTGTTTTGTGAGACCAGGGTGACAAATCACAGTGGCACCGATGTGCGAGATGCAGGGTGACGTCAGCGCTGAACGGCCGGGTTCAGATGTGAATCTTACGCCCGCGGTCACCTCCACATATATCACAACATCTCCTGTGTAAACACTGCCAACTGCCGAGACCAGAACGACATGAGAAACTGCTTTTCAGCAAATGGTGTGGCTTTTTTCCACCTTTGAAATGAAACAGAAGAAGAGGCAACTCAAAGAAAGTTAGATATTTGTGGATATTTATGTGTGCATAAATGTTGCAGTTTATTTTTTTTACGTTTTTAATTTCCCGACCACTTGAGCTCAGTAATATTTCAATATTTTTATTATCAGTATTATTCCCTCTCTCCTTCAGCCTTTTGCCCAACAAGCAGTTTCCTCCAGGCTGCGTGAATGAGGTCATTTTGTTCGGCTGAGTGTGCAAACATTGCACTTTCTAAATGTGGTGACTTGTTCACACCTTCAGCCTTGTGTAAAATAATAACTTCCATCAGGCTGTAAATGATGTTCATTGGGACTCACACAAGACATGACACACTGCTTTCACAAACCACATACAACTGACAATGAGGGTCAAGTTTAGTTGCTATGGAGATAAGGAAATCATGTCAAACTGGACACTTAGAGAGAATATCCTGATACTGTAGAAATGTTTCTACAATATCCTTCATTCTGCAGTGGATCATTTATCTACAGTGGAGCTGAAACGATTAGTCGATTGACAGATTGTACTATTTTCCTGATCAATTAATCAGAAAGGCGTATAAATAGCACGTCATTACACAGACATTACACGGTCTCCTGGTTAAAAGCTGTATGATTGTTGGACCCACCCATCTCCCCTCCCTCCCATCATAATTGGTCTTTCTTGCTTTTTATATCACGTCATTAACTCTCATGCTACGTGTCCACAGGCGTGTTTTTAAATCCAGAGGGATCGCCTCGCTTCCCAGCATTGAACGCTTGATGTGCTGCTACTAGACAAAGCACTAGTCACCCGATTGGACGAATGCTTTCCCTCGTGGGCTGCTGCTCCCATCTTTCAAACCGGAACCAACATTGCGGCTAGTTTTGAAACTTTCTTTTCGTATACTGTGAAAATAGTTCACCGAAATGTTTTTCTGAAAACATTTTCTGCAAGAAATATGCCATGCAGTGGCTGAATCTGACTTTATTTTAGATCGAAAAAGGTTAGTTTCAAAGTTTCCAGGGAGTTTCCAGAGGCGGCGATTCGTGCCGGACGCCCCTGATTTGCATAAAGTCCTCAACTTTATGTAAATGAGGAGTAGCCAACGCGATGCCCCATCTCTCGAATACATTGCACGGCTTCTTACCATAGATAACGAATGGGAAGCGTGGAAAGGACGGAGGCTGTGGGCATGCACCATTACCATAGTATTTATACACGGATGCGTTTACATTGCAGTAAGTACAGGATATATGGTGTACAAATGACACGTGGAAATCAATAAAGGCATACTGTCCTGATTGCATGCTAAACGCCATGCGTATTATAGTGGCATTCATACGCCATTTTGTGCAGATGGTTTGAGTCATTTCTGCTGGTCCCAGCTTCTCAAATGTGAGGATTAGCTGCTTTTTCTTTGCCATATTTTAGAATAAAATGAAAATCTTTGGGTTTTGGACTGCTGGTGGATTAAAAAGCACACTTGAACACGTCATGTTTGGCTCTTAAATTAAAAATTACCATTTCTTTCGTTTTATAGAAAAAACAATAAATCAAATATTTGAAAAAATCTCTGACAATTATCTGATGAATAAAATAATTATTAGCGGCAGTTCTTATATACTGTGTAATCATTACCACATCCAACCTCTGCATGCCACCCGGTAATTCACTGTGCTTGCCAAAAATATATCACATCATCGCAGAATTCATTCAAACCTGACAACGACGTCTCAGATCACTTATTCCCCATATCAAGTTTTCACACCCAGAAACCAAACAGTGACTCACAGACATGTCAGAGGGCATGACCACTCCCTCTGATTCACTCAACATTTTTCTTCTTTTCTTTTATACTCAACACACTCCAACTCATGCATGCAAATGAACACACACACACACATACATGCACGCACACACACACACGCAGAGGCGATCCCTCATTCCACTTTCCGACAACTGCTCAGTGAAGCACAACTTTTACGTTCCACATCTCACAACCTAGACAAACATATTTATTCATGACTCCTGTGCAGGGAGGGGCGAGCTGGTAACGCCGGTTGACAGGGCAGACATATTTCCCTGTCTGGAAGGATTCTGCACGCCTTCGGTAGATTGTACAACATGTACCGCGGCTCTGCACACAAACAGCTGTGGAGGACACCCAGTTCCTTCATGAAATGATGCACACATGCCAATGAGATCTTGTCAACAGACATCGTAATGTTTATTATGTACCTGCAAGTGGAGACAAGATTAGAGCTTTGACTTCTAAAGTTGGGTCTTGTGAAAATTCTTTGTAATTATAAAGATTTCAAAATGCACTTATGGTAGTTCTTTGAGGTTGGCTCTGCACTCCTGCAGCGTTGATTATAGATGGAAATCTCATTAACCAGCTCCTCGCTGGAACTGGCACAAGTTACTCTTATCTGTTAGTTAATCATTGGAATGTACTCTATAAAAAATAAACTTGGACAGTTATAGTAAACAATTATGCGATTGATAATTAAAGGAATAGTTCATCATTTTGGGAAATACACTTATTTGCTTTCTGGTTACAGATTACAAGATTGCAGCCCTGTCCCTTAAAAATTACGTTCCCATACAACTCAATTACATTTTGAATTACATTTGGGAGGAAACGTATTTTGTCACGTTTGTTTTTTACACATCACAAATACTTTTGTAAGTCTGCGGACGGCTGCAGCGAGGAGTGACGTATTACAACGAGTGACGCACAAATCAGAACAGAGCGACCGTAAATGAAAATATGTTGAATAAAAATGTTATTGAATAGTATCGGGTATAACAAGCGAGAAACTCCACTACTGAGTGGGAGGAGAGTTGGATGGGTCCAAGAAACACCAGACTTTCCCCGAAGAGACCGCTATTCATATTCCATGTGAAACGTAGTCATTTCTTGCGTTTTCGTTTTGTTTTTATGTAATTTTAAGCCAAACCATGATGTGTTTTTTTTTTTACTAAACCTAACCCAGTAGTTTTGTTGCCTAAACCTAAGTAAGTAATTTTGTTGCGTTTTCGTTTTGTTTTGTTTCCATTTACAACGTTAATCACGTAATTGAAACTGTTTAAAACTGCCACCGTAATCCGGGAGAAAAAGTATTTTGGGTATGCAGTTCAGTTGTATGAGAACCGTAATTATGTGGGAGGCAGGGTTGCAAGATTGATACCACTGTCATATTTGTTAAATATACAGTAAAGCGTTATCCAGCAGCCGCGTAGCTGAGCACGAAGACTGGAAACAGGGAAACAACTAGCCTGGCTCTGTCCAAAGGTAACAAAATCAGCTAACATGCTATATCTCGTTATTTTTTTTTATTTGAACAAAAGCCAAACCCTATTCACTGCTTTTATTTCTTGGCTCTGAGCAGTTCCAAGTCAACCAGAGGAGATTGCCTTAAGTCCAAAAACGTAAGAGGACCTATTATGCTCATTTTCAGGTGCATACTTGTATTTTGGGTTTGTTCTAGAACACGTTCACATATAAAACGCTTCCTTATTCATAGCAGCTTTGTTTGAGGGTGTGCCAAACTAGCCGCTAGGCAAAATGTGTTACATGGTGACATCACCATGTTACGGAAGACATGGCAGGACCTCAAACAAGGTGTTTCAGGCAATTCAGGAGCAGTGTTTCTGTGTGAGAGATTACTGTATCTCCCTTTGGTGTGGACTTTGGGCTTTGTAACTCTGCAGACCTTTTACATGCACAGAAAACTATATAACACACTAAAGGAAAGGGGAAAAGCACAAAAGCATAATAGGTCCTCTTTAAAGAAAACATTTACAAGTAGCGTGAGAACAACTGATTGTGGTGTTTATTTAAAAAAAAGAAGCTGATCTGGATTTCCCTCTTGTGATAGAAGAAACTCCAGATGTGGTTCTCCTCCAGTCATTTTGACTCTTTAATCAGGTGTGAGGAGGCGCTGGGGATGAAGGAGAGACTGTTGAGACTCAGCTCTAACCTCCTCCTCCTCCTCCTCCTCCTTACTGCTCCTCAACAATCCTGTCATTATTCCTTCCCCAGCTGGGTGGGCCTGGAATTTTCCATGAAAAACTGCACAAACAACAACAACAAAAGATAATGACACACGGTGACGTTCCAATTTTTCAAAAGGGAAGTTGTAAAAAGGAGTTTGTTTTTTCTACGTCTCCCCTTATGGACCCACCCAGCTACCTACATCTACAATGGGGGACCAAATCAAACAAACCTCTCTGACCTGAAACCCACTCGTTTAATGGGAAACAGAGACAAAACAGAATCGTGTCCATTTAACAGAAATTAGTTTGCAAAAACAAGACACAGATCTCCTTATGGTGCACGTTCTCCTCGGCCGACATTTTATAGTGAGAGTATTGATATCCAGGAGCACCAGCAGACAGTTTGCTTTGCCCTTCGCCATTTCAAACAAGCACAGTGTTTTCATTTTGCCCCTGAGTTGCTTTAAACAAACTGACCAGGTAGCTGGCTCTGCATGTTCCTACCAGACTCCAACACATCTGCTGCATCCTGCTGATGTGTGCAGTCTGCAGAGTCATTCCTCACCCACAAATTTAATATTCTTAGATAAACTGTATCATCTTTCATGCCGGGGTTATACGCGCGGTTGAAAGCGCATCATAGATTATTTTTATGTTCTATAAAGGTTTTGTTCAGACGAGTAATGCACCCCACATCTCTCTTTTCCTCTTTCTTTCAGGTCACAGGTGCTCCACAGCTGCTGTTGGACGAAGGCATCTGGAGCCCGGGAGGATGCTGGAGGAGATACAGAGGGCGGCGAGATGCAGGCAGGGTGGATCCATCCTCTGCCCCGGCTGTGGTGGGGAGGGTTCCTGGCACCGTGATTTGATGCACAAAGAATAACAAAAATCACATTGCCAGGGATTTCCACTCCTTCACAGCTCAGCAGGTGACCCGCCCGCGTTATATTTCCACAGTGGGATGCTTTTGTGTAGTCTCCTTGGCTGTTCTGTTATTATCCGACACTGGATGTTGCCATGGAGTCAAAGGAATAAACACTGGAGAGGTTTAGACGGATATTGTGATCTCTCAGTGGACTTCAAGAGTTGTGGAGTTTCTCACACTGAAAACTGCGAAATGCGTTTAAGGCTCCAGTTAAATGTGCAGCTGTCGGAAATTTAAACTGTCTCCACTATTCTCCCATTTCAAATCAGCCAGGGAGTCGATGTAAAAGCATATTAGAGCCACACGGCTTTACACGACAGAGCAAATTTTTGGAGGCAGATCACGTTTCGGCTCTTGGAACTTTAGATTTTATAAACAAGGAGACGATTTTGATGTTTCAAATGAAGGCAAGGATCCTCCGCTGGCAGCGCACTCTGAAACATAATACGAATGAGCCCCGTCGAAGGCGAAGCAAACCCCAACATCATGCAGGCTTTGAAACCCGCCAAACTTTACCACCGAGCAGTCACGTAAAGGTCTGCGAGAGTCTGCGTTCCCTCAAAAGCCAGCCACCCACTTGCTAAAGGCACAGAGCTTAGCTAATTGGTGAGCATTGATCCCTGCTATGTGTTGTTCACAGTGGCTAAGTTCAGTGCCTGAGGTGAAATAGTTGATTCGACGGAGGGGATTTGTTCCGGTGAATGGAAAGAACTTGATGATCTTGGATATGAAGAAAGGCGGAGGGAGGAGGAGGAGGAGAGGAGTGACGAGAGATTAGGTGGAGAGGGAGGCTGGGATGTGGTCCCACGTAGGGTTAAATGTGGACCAAATGCAGGTCTTGATTGTGCAATACGGTCCACACGTGTGACAAGCTGTACTGTTTTTTATTATGCTTGCCTGCAGCAACAACTGTTATCTCACCTTATGCATCTGGCAAGAATCATCATGCATACCAAATATATTTGACAGCGTTTCCGTGTGAGACAGTTTGACCCAGGTTTAATGTGGACTTTAAAAATGGCACAGGTTGTATCGCGATTTTAGGAATGTGGTGTTAAATGTCAGACCCGTCGGGGCATGCCCAGTTCATGTCCAACTGAGTGTGCCAGCGTTTCGGTGCCACACAATAGAAAATGTGAGCATGTATGTCCGCTATGTTGCCCGCAGCTTGTATAATCCTCTTAAGATGACACATTAATGAGACCTTTCAAATGATTTTATGTTCTCAGAAATGTTTTTTTCCCCTAGGTCAAAAGTTCAAAGCATATTTCCCTGGGTCAACATGTAGAAATCCCCCACCTATATCTTACTATTATACTCCTTAAAACCTATACCTTTTAATTTGCAAGCAAGACAGTTTTCTTGACTTTAGACATTGATATCTCCACAGTGGCTGAACGGATTTTAACCATTAAAATTGCATTTGAAACGTCTCCCTTCGTTCTTTTGCAATTTGGACTGAGAGGATAGCCCCAATCTCTTACAGTACGGACCCTGGGAACAGAAGGATGACCCCAAGAAACCTGCATAAACCTAGTTAGCTGTTTGATAACCCACTCCCCAAGCAGCGATTGTCTAAGCTTAGCAACCGTAACCAGGCACAGCAGGCCTCTCAAGCTCTGAATTTCTCCACGAGCTAAAGCGGCGTGCAAGTCGGCATCGTGCATAACACGAGTCACATGGACACATTAAAGTCAGCCGGAGACTTTAAACTAGGGTTGTCAATCGATTTAAAATATTTAATCGCAATTAAACGCACATTTTTTATCTGTTCAAATGTACCTTAAAGGGAGATTTGTCAAGTATTTAATACTAAATATGCTTGCTTTATACAAATGTATGTATATATTTATTATTGGAAATCAATTAACAACACAAAACAATGACAAATATTGTCCAGAAACCCTCACAGGTACTGCATTTAGCATAAAAGATATGCTCAAATCATAACATGGCAAACTCAAGCCCAACAGGCAACAACAGCTGTCAGTGTGTCAGTGTGCTGACTTGACTATGACTTGCCCAAAACTGCATTTGATTATCATAAAGTGGGCATGTCTGTAAAGGGGAGACTCGTGGGTACCCATAGAACCCATTTTCATTCACATATCTTGAGGTCAGAGGTCAAGGGACCCCTTTAAAAGGTGAAATGTGTGTTTGTTGTCACTTTCTCGCTAGATTTTGTGACTTTTCAGACGCTCTTATAGCGACTTTATTTCTAAAAAGCGACAAATTTAGCAACCTATTCAGACCATCAGGGAAAAAGTGAGAAATATATTGTAATTCATTCCCATGCATGCTGCTCAGAGTAATCACAGTCTCTCCCTCTCCTCTCGCGCCGTGTGCAGGCAGTCAGCCGACACAACCACTAAGATTTATGCAAATAAGCGTATGACATCACCTGGCAACTTTTGGAACTACTTTCATTGAAGAAGAGTTGGCAACGCTGGACTGCACACTGCATTTTCAAACGGAGCGGTGTTCGGGCTGTGCCCTCCCGTGCCTACTGAACTGGTATCAGTGTTTGACCTAAAAACTGGCTCAGTTCAGCAGGAACAGGAGTGGAGTCCACCAAATAGCAGGATCTATGTCAACAACTTCTACTGAACATGCAACAAGACAGCCCAGATTCAACTCTTCTTCTTTTGCAGTGCTTTCGTGTTTAGTTGACCACAGCAGTTGCCTCGAGTCATCGGCCCTGATCAAAGTCAAACCCGAGTCCTCCAACCTGTCAGACGACGCCACTGAACCCTGAAGTGTATGCAACGCGGCGCGGCTCCAGTTTTAGATGACTGTCCCTTTCTTCGCTAAAATATGAATGTTTCATGAGCAGATTTACCATTTTTTGCTTGATAGGTAGGCCCTGGCGTCCTGAGCCGTTGTGTGAATACTGTTACATACTGATGCCGTCTTGTTGTGCTCAGCCTTCATGTTTATTTCAACATTCTTCCCTCGAAAAAGCTGCAAACACGTCTCACTCTTCGCCTATGTCGCTCCCTCTCTGACTCTCTCTTTTTCCTGCCTTTCTGTGCTGTCAAAGGCCAGCCTGAGACTGGAGTTCATTGTCAGGTAATCCCAGTGAAATGTCTGCTATGTCTGTGTAATTGATGTCACCCAGCAGTCCCCATTATCAGTGATTGGGAATGTGTGCAACGCTGCTTCCTCCCCACTCTCCAGATAACTCGCAGCCACCAAAGGAAAAGTGCTTCATCTTGAAGATTTCATACCCACGGGAAAAATGAAAGCTCATTACTGAGCGTGATGAATCTGCTCTTATCCAACAACTCCACTGATCGTGGTTGGCACCATAAAATTATATTTCTGTTGCTTTGAATTTCTGCGGATAAATGTTTCATTCAAACCTTGAGGAGATTACCCAAAGAAAGGTTAGCAAGTTGTTTTTTTCATCGTGTCAGCGGTGTGATATTGTCTGCAGGGCATTGTTCCAGCCAAGTGGTACCACTGACAAGTTAGCTGTGATTTGTGCAAGCATTTAATCTACCTGAATGTGGACGACGACGGTGCATGAAGTGCATTATTCTAAATGTCAGTAAGTTTCTAACTACTTTCATTTGGAGCATGATTTATTTTGATGTTACTGGTGCAACCAATGTTTCATTTCATTACTAATCCAGACCATAATTTAATGTAATAAAGTTTCAATGAGCCTGAACAAAGAATTCTATTATTGTTTTGTGTTTTTTCAATATCATGAGATACCATCATTTATCGCTGGGAGGGAAACATGTTGCGGCAGGAAAGAACGAAGGTATAGATGAAGAATAAAAAGGTCATCAAAAAGGCAAAATAAGAGATAAATGTGTCTGTGTGGTGCTGAGAAATGATGAAAAGATGGGTTTAACTGCAGATAATTACCAAATTGTTGAGTTTTTGGGGTTGCCGTGTGTCAGGTTCAAAGCTACCATTGAGGAAACTGAGGTCATGAGGTCAATTTGGGGGTTTTAGGAACCTGGAGCCTGTTTACATTTCAATCAGGAGAGACTTCATATAGAGTGAACGAGTACATTTATTACAAAGTGCACAATAAAGTTAGAATTATGAAAAGTCTTTGGTAATTAGACCCCATCGTGACGTAGTCATATTTGGAACATGGATAGTCTAGACACTGGTGTTTGTGGTGAAAAGGTGAAGAGAGTTGGCTGAAGATCTGGATGATGGTATGTGGTAGTGCGGGCAACATAATGATATATATTGTCAAAGGGATATAAAAATGTCTATCATACAGTATAGATTTTTCTATATTGTTTCTATTGCGATATAAGCTTGGCCTATATTTATTTTTCCCCTCTATAATCTCACTAACATAACTGTTAAATTAATTTTGTGTCAAGTTCTTAAAATGAGAAAATACTTTTCATTTGTCAAATATTTAATTCACACAGGAGTATAAAAAATAGGCTTTACCATGTGGTTATTTCAAATAGACTATTTACTGAATTACCAGAAAACATGCTATATTGTAATATATATTGTTATCGATATATGAATTTTGCCCATTGAACGTCCGCTAAGCTTCATTTATCATTGGGGGATATTTTTCAGGTTAACTTAATATTGTCTCCTCCTATAATATTGTGAGATGATGGACAACTTAATCGTCTTTTTTATTCCACCCATTGTTTTTCCTTTTCAAAACCTGGTGCCTACATTACCCACAATACAACTTGACTGCTGATAGTTTGGTCAGGTGTGTTACGCAAGTAGCAGCTATTGTAGCCTTGAGTCACATGCCTCAAGCACAGATGAGAAGCTACAGAGGTCTGGTACGCTCACTTCCTTCTAACTCTACACCCCCAGATTGTTTTCCTTTTCAAACTTGTAGCTCCAACAGATGCTGAGTGACATCACTTGAGGCAATTTATCTTTTTTTTTCACAAATGCAGAAGTACTCCTACGTGTGAAATCGATGCAGTTCCCCTTTTGTGTCCCACTTCTCAGGCTAAAGAAAACATACAAAATTGGAAATGTCTGAAAAATGCATCGCCAAAAAAGGCTGAAACAAGACTTTTTAGCTTTTACCTCATTAAATGTTGATGTTTTGGAGATTCATGGTTTCACAAGACGGAGACCTTCATGTTGGAGATAAAGTTCACAGACAATACTGACAGAAAAATGAGTTTGCTGTCTGTCAGTGTGAAAAATCCTCACCAGTGTGACGAGTGTGTTTGTTTATAGTCCGTGTTGTAGCAGACAATTTCCAGCAAATTGCATAAGGTTAAAGGTTTAACCTTCTGTTTGAGTTATACTTGTTACACCCAGTTGCAGGCTGCCTTTTTCATTGAAACATGACAATACACAATCTTGAAAACAGACACACGCTTCCCCACAGCCGGAGACGGGTACCCAGACCAAAGCCTCCAGCTCTCCTTTTAGTCTCCATAGCGATGTCAATACCCCTTTTATCTTCAGGCCTCAAAGGCTGACCAGATTTCATGATGTGGCTGCTTTATTGAGCCTGATCTGCTTTTGTTGCCCCCTTTGCCATTCAATCAGCATCCGTGCGGTTCTGGCCCATGGCTGAGAGCTTGGCTGCGTAATTTGGTTTAGAGCTGAGCGGGAACATCTGTTCTACAAAGCCTCAGCTCCTTCCATTCCTCGGGCCTCATGGAAAAAAACCAAGGCCAGCGGTGGGGCTGCCGCTGCAGCACAAGACCTCCAAACCTGCACATCACAACCCTCGAGTCCACAAGAGTAATCTCAGCGATGAGAGAAGAAGAGGCTTTGAAATGCAAACTTCAAATGTGTGAAGGCGTGTAGGATTTATAGGTGGACTAACAGTGATTAAGAGCTTGCTTTATTGATTTCATATGTACAGTAGGAAGCTTTAAACTGTGAAACGAAGCATTCAGTCAGATGACTCACATGGAATAGATTTATTATGTGAATACAGAGTGTGTACAGTTGTGACATTACTTTGATGTCTTAAGTGTCTCAGTGTTATTGGTATTATTTCGTCAGAGATCTGTAGTCACACTCAAGAAATGTGCACACATTTTGTGCATGTGCCCAAACTCACATAAAGCTGGGATTTATGAAATACTGTATGGAGCTGGTTTCAAAAACAGTGATTTTAATTTTGACAAAACCATGTCATCATTTAAAGGAATAGTTCATCATTTTGAGACAGCTTATTTGCTTCCTTGCCAAAGCTAGATGAGAAGAATGATTCCACTCATATATTTTTAGCTAAAACCAAGCTGGAGCCAGGAGACAGTGTTGCCAGATGAGATTGCCAGTTTCCAGCCCAATCACAACTCAAAACTCTCCCCATAATCAATAAATAACAAGCCCAAATCATAACTTTGCCAGAAACCCACCATAAAACCATCATGCACAATAGAAAACACATCATAAGTATACAAAACTTCATATCTGCATCAAATAATCAAAGATAAAAATGTTATCGCAACCCACAAAAGAGTTTCAATTCAATTCATTTTTATATAGCACAAAATCAGAAGTTATCTCGAGACACTTTTCATATAGAGTAGGTCTAGACCGTACTCTATAATTTAGAAATCCAACAAGAGATCCCCCATGAGCATGCATTGTTATGCGACAGTGGCAAGGACAAACTCCCCTTTAACGGGTGGAAACCTTGGGCAGAACCCAGCTCTGGGTGGGAGGCCATCTGCCTCGACCGGTTGGGTTTAAGTGCAGTCAACTAAATACACAAATTCCCATGACAATGTCAATGATGATGACATCAAGTAGGTCCTCCGTTATCCCTAATGACGATTGAATACAGCTCATGTCAATCAAATATTTCTCAAATTAAATGAGTGAGTGGACACAACGAAGTTTACTGAATTTTGTATCCGTTTTTGACCATAAAATGGCAGCTTGTTTGGTAATATTGTTTTCACAAGACGAGCGTTCCTATTGGCTGAGCTCCGACTGGTGGGCGGTGCTTGGTATTTCCTCAACATGATCTCAACATGGCTGCCAGGTCACAAACTTTCAAATTTTACAACTAAACAGTACACTACAAGATGTTTCTGAAAACATTTGAGGAGAGAAATAGACATTACAGTAACAGAATATTGAGCTGATCAGAGACGGCAGGCTCCAGCTCGGCTCTGATTGGTTGTTTTTCGTCTTATAATATTGTCAGACGATGGATAACTTAATTGCCTTTTATTCCACACATTGTTCTTCCTTGTCAAAACCTGGTGCCTACAAGCTCACTTCTTTCTAACTATACACCCCCAGATTGTTTTCCTTTTCAAACTTGTCTTCAGCTCCAACAGACAATGGGTGACTAATGAGTAAATGTTAGCATGCTAATGCGCTAAGCCGAGATGGAGAACGTGGCAAACATTGCCTGCTTTACATGAGCATGTTAACATTGTCATGTGAGCATGTGAGCATGCTTATGTTAGCATTTAGCTCAAAGCACCCCTGTTCCCTAAATACAATGTGACAAAGCCGCTAGCATGGCTGTAGAGTCTTAGTGTTGTTCCTAAACGAGTCCCCTGCAGAGCCCCTCTCTTAAGAAAACCTTCATCCTCACTTGAGAAACTTTTGGAAACCAAAGCTGAATCATCACCCTTGGAACATCTTTCACAACACAATTAGTTAAGTGGTCACGGTGCTCAGCCAAAGCACAGCAAGAATGAGGGAGAGGATTAAGAAAAGAGTGAAGTCTTGCTCACATACATTTCCAAGGTTGAGAGCAAAGTCACTGCACATGGCCGACATCCAGCCCTCAAGAGAAAACTTGTTGTCTTTGGTAATTGTCTCCTACCCTAACAATGGAAGAGGAATGAATAAGCACTTTTGTATGCTTGTGGCAATTTTTTTTATCTTGTTGGAACATGCTATTTATTTAAAAACATGACTAATATCAGTGTGTCTGGCTTCATCGTTTTTAAAACTCATAACATCTGGCCTTGGTATCCGCTGTCCCACTATCTCAAATCTGATGAAGAGGAAACAGCTGGGTCCAGAGATGGTGTAGATTTAAAGAGCCCTTCCTCCTCCACATGTTCTCACATTGGCATCTGAGTAAATCTCTCCAGAACAGGCTCTTTGTGTACCTCTGAGCTATTCTTCTGTTGCAGACCGAAGACGACGTGGCGGTGCATTCCCTTTTAATTAAGGAACAACTGAAGAGAATTCGTCTTGCCCTGTTCTCTCATCCTTCCCCTTTCCTCTTGAGTCGTTCTCTTCCTACTGTGGATCTCCAGTTTAGAGACTCACAGTGCGTAAGGGAATAACAGACATGCTTGGTATGCGTTTATGCACAACTATAGAGACACGCATAACTTTAAAAGACCAGTGCATAACAATTATGTTGATCTCTGTCACTCCACTCAGCCGCCGAGAAACAAAACACAAGAAACCTCTGTTGGTCTTGAGGAGCTGCAGCTTTTATTTCTACACAAACTACAACTTCCACTGAACATTCACTTGATATTCTCACATTCTCCGCCGCTCTCTCTCTTGCTTCACCACTCACTTCCCACGTACACACACCTACGCACTGACTCTGCTATTCTCCAAATGACCTACGCTACTCTTACAACAACTGGCTCTAGAAAAGGTCATGGCTAGAAGGTAACATGCAAATTGCGAAACTCTCGCGAGATGGTTAAGGTTAGGCATTGACCTTGAATGGCTAAGGTTAGGATAGGTCGTCGGGCAGCGAGTCTCGTGAGAGTTTTTGCAAGTTTTCAAGTTACCTTCTAGACACGACCCTCTAGGAAAGGCCATTCATGCTTTGACGTCGGCCTTGGCCTCACCGATCTTACATACTGGACCTTTAAACTACTGGTATGAACAAAAAGTACATAAATCCTAAATTAAATCCACTAGCACCGGAGAAGAAGAGGGCGTTGTTCTTCAAGTAAACTCTGTGTTTGGGCAAGTGGAATGCCTCATGCAGTTGTCCGATCAGGCAAGTAAAATATAAATGTGATCTTTATTAGAGATCCCCCGATATTCAGTAAAAAATCTGTGATCTGGAGATCGGCATTAATGCTTGTGTTCGAGTTTCCAAAGTATGCTCCGCCGCTCCGAGAGTGAGGTACTCTGAATAACTGAACGGTAACGCTACAATCAGTACAGTCCAGTTTGTGCCAGAGTGCGCTCTGGTGCTCGGAGTGACTATTTACAAATGCACCCATAATGTGAAGCTACATTGTGAACAACAAATCTGTGTTGAAATTGACAGAAGAAGAACTAGTTAACGTTAGCTGTTAGCCGCCGGTGAGCAGTGCAGTGTGCACACGGGAGAAGTTTGCCTTCAGGACTTTCTGCCAGAACGGGTTTATTTGAACCTAATCCATGATCTTTTCCTAAACTCGTCAGACAGGGCTTTCTGTCAGAAATCCCTGAAAGCAAACTTCTCACATGTAAATAAGGCACCTAACAGCTAACGTTAACGGAAGTTCCACTGGGTTACATTATGGTGTGTTCAATCTCTGCTCAGTAAAAATGAGCATTAGTCAAAGATAAATTATGAAGCTATCATGATGTGTTCATATGTAATCTTGTTAAATGTAGTTTTTGGAGAAAAACTTGAATAAATAAATCCAGTTCTTTGAAGGAGATGTTTTCACTGTAATATAAAATAGATAGCGAGGGAATTATGACCTGTTTAACTTCCTAACACTCGCTTTAAGCAGGTTATAATAATACATACTTAAAACTACTAATGCCAGGCTTCTGTAGAAAGCAACCAGAGTTGGTGAAAGTTGAAACAGTGGAAAGACTGATCAAGACAGTTTTTCTGTAAATGGAGTCTGGTGGCTTTGAGGAGAGCATATTAATTGTATGTTTTGTACATTAATAAATTATAATCATTGCTTAAATCCCTGTTGATAGGCCTACATTTTCCATTTCAGACAAGTAAGTTTGGCTATCAGACAAGTAAAACATCTCATCTACTTGCCCAAAGGGCAACTGTCTGTAAAAGCTTAATGTCAAGCCCTGCAGGTGCAGGCGACAGAAACACGTGAAGAAGAAAAGGGTCTTGTATGCAAATGATTGATTTGTTTGTTTGGACATGCAGCGAGTTAACGCCCTTCCTTGTCTTTTGTTCTCGTTGTTGGTGAAAGCATGATGTCAGCTCCCAGGAAAATAGCAAACACATTGATTGATTGGGGATAACTGTAACCACAACACTGAATATTTGCGCAGACATTATTGATGGCCGAAAGCGGAATGGGACGCTGTAAGGTAGCCAAATAAACTGGATATTTTCTTAGGGAGTCTTTCTCTGGGAGTGAGTCCGCTGGGTTAAATAAAGAAAGAGTTCCCTGACGTCGCCAGTTCATGAAATCATCCTGTGTGTGTGTGTGAATGAGAAATGCCAGATAACGACCGCCTGACCCAGCGGACACCTGGCTGTTGCTGTCTGCTTCATATCACCGTGGGAACATATTTACTGTAAATCCATAAGTACACAGGTGCACCAGCACATGCACATGCTGACATATGGTTAGGTATACACACATAAACAACACATGGTCACTTAAACACAAGCAAAGCGCTATAGCTTTTTCTCCAGATTATTACAAATGAATGACCATGACAGATTTACATTACAATAAATCCACTGTTGTATAGTCCTTTAGCAGAAACTTGCAATATTCCCATTATATTATCCATTAAACAGCCATAGGAATTAGCTATACCTATGAGCTATCATGCTCATCAGACAGTGGAGTATCTCTAATATTCTGACATGTTTTTCCTACACTTTTCCGTGAGCTGTAGGTGGAAAACAAGATGTCTCAGGCTCTCTCTTTTACCGTTATCATTACCACGTGACCTGCAATGTATGCGTGACAACATGACAGCAATACAGGAATGATAATCTCTCTGCCATCATGTGTCAATATCAGACAGTTTGTCTTTCAACACTTCTGCTCTGATTTCTTTTAAGTGTGGTGTCACTCACAGTTATGGTGCTTATATACACTGTGTTCATACCTTCTCTTTGGCTGCTGTCTGGGGTGAAGAGTCAAACAGTGCCCTTTCATTTCTGCCCTGTGGACGCTAGTTGAGTCGTATTTCTGCAGCTGAAGGATCATTTTCTGCAGCTTCAGCTGTGCTGTTGCCGTAGACACAATGTTGGAAACATTTGTGTACAAACAAAAAAAGTGAGGGTAGTTGATTTCTCACTGAATAGATTTTTCTTTGAGTAAAACTGTGCCTCATCCATATTTAATGCACCCTGTGGTCTGAGCTGGACTGAGTCTCAGACTAGACATGGTCTAGTTCTGATGTGATCAGTGCTTTCATTCTTTCTAAATGCATCATCGTGTTGTAAATCCCCAAACAAACTCTTTCAAGAGCTGATGCAAAGGGGCATTTATGATGTGAGGCTGAGAGAATTTTCATATCTTTTTTGTCAAATAGATTGCCATGCAATGTTTAAATCAAACCTCACCTTTGTCTTTAGGTGGTTTAATGTCCTGTGTAGCTGATTGGGATCAGGAAGCAACCTGTGGGTCTGAAAAGTGAAGCCAGTGCAGAAGTGCCTTAAACTTGCATTCTTTCTAACAGCCAGCAGGGGGCGACTCCTCTGGTTGCAAAAAGAAGTCTGATTGTATAGAAGTCTATGAGAAAATGAGCCTACTTCTCACTTGATTTATTACCTCAGTAAACATTGTAAACTTGAGTTTATGATCTCAATCGCTAGTTTCAAGTCTTCTTCAATACAGCATGATGTTCATTTAGTAAATTATGGTCCCATTTAGAGTCAAATTGACCATAAAGCAGGGTATGCTTTAGGGTGTGGCTACCTTGTGATTGACAGGTCACTACCACGGCGTTGTCCGGTCTGGGGGTTCTCCGTGTTTTTGTCTTACAACTTTAACCCTTTCACAGTGTGTTTTCAGTTCATGAAGTTAATTGGAACATTTTGGTCGCCTAAAAATGTCTTATTCAGCATTTGGTTGTACTTAGCTCCACCCTCTTAGCTCATCTTTGTTGTATGTATTGTGTTGCATTCAGCATCCACTCTGTGTATAAACCAACACACTCACTTGCTTTAGAGGGTTGTGTACGAGTATTGAGAACAGAAGCTGTGCATTTAGCCATATTTGGGCACATGGTTGGATCACAGAGATGTAGATTATGCTGCAGTAGGAGGTTTAAGAGACATTTCTATAGACATCTGGATCTGTAGTTCTACAAGAAACTGGGTCACTTCATAACCGTCGTGTTGACTTCCGCCCTTCAAGATTTTGGGTGGAGTGTCCCTTTAAACTGAGTCAAGCAGTAAGCCCCATGTCTCGGCTAGTAAAATCTTATTATAACGGATGGGAGTGATGATCAAAAATACAAATAAAATTGACCCAGGATCTAAAAGAGTGGAATTTCCCTTTAACAAATTACAGTTTTTAACAAACTGAGAGCAAACACATTTCTTATCCATGATGGTTGACTAGAGATTTTAACATTTAACAGTTCTTTTTCCAGGCTGTGATGTTACATCCAGTTTTTGTGAAACACATGTGCCACCGAGTTGTCGCAATGCTGATGGCAGCGTATTGCCCTCTCTCCCCCCGTGTAGCGTCTCCGTGCCTCACCCGCTGCCTTCCCCTCTCCTCAGACAGTACATCATTAGCTGTCTGCTGAACACCTGGAGGCAAAGCCAGCAAGGTAATTATTGAGGGCATAGCCACGTCTGCACGCAACCGTCATTAACCCATCGTACCTCATTTAGTGCAGAGAAAAGGCCTTGTTGTTGTAAGGGGAGAAGGAGAGAGAGAGAGAGATTGCTGATCAGCCTCTGACATGTCAAATATGATACAACGAATGTCTCTGAGGCTAGAGCTAATAAAGCCTGGAATTTGCTGTTGCTTTTTCATCAGGCACCGGACCTGGAGCCGTGCCAGGACCAAGGATGAGAGAGGCTTATCCCCTACTCTTAACTGTAAAGATGCAGGAATTCATGAGAGGGGAACTCACACAAACACACACACACACACACACACACACACACACACACACACACACACACACACACTCACAACCAGCAATGACTTGTTTGCTTCCCCGGCCACAAAAACAGGAAAAGATTTTGAAGAAATCCTTACGTCTTAGAAACCTCATAAACGGCTGCAGAGACCGGATTTAGAGTGTGTGTGTTTATGGGCATGTTTGCTTCTGAGTGTGTGCACTTACATCTACAGAGTGTCTGTGTGTAAGTTATGCATGCACAGTTGCAATCCAGTATGCATTTATATGAATGTGTGTGTTTGTGTGCTCTCCTGCTGTTACTGCACAATCAGCTCAGCCGCTGCGTGGGCGGCCGTTTCAGGTAAAAAGGAGAAAAGCAAAGTTCTTCCTATAGCATATCAACGCCCCATTTCCTTCCTCTGGTCGTCACTGACGAGCCCGTGCAGCTCACACACGTCACAAACAGGAATGCCTACGTCAAAAGATTTTATTGATAAGCAAGTGATCTTATTGTTCCTTGCTTGCATGAATATTATTGCAGTATATTATAGAGCTGAAGTCACGTCTAGTTTCCAGATTAGGTTCTGTTCTTTTATTGCTCCAGTGTAATTTCCTCTCTCTTGAAACATGATATCAGGGTTTTCTGTCTATATTTATGATAAAGGGACTGTTTGTAACTTCTTACACGTATAATTCAATCTGGGTCGGTGTCCCATGCACGCTTGTGTGTGGCTATGCTGTTCAGACAAGACTCCAACACAAACTACACGGAAGCACCAAACCGCAAAGTTATATCTAGTGAAGCCCGTCTGTTAAACAGTGTTGGCTGCGGTCGGAGGACACGGGGGAGACCGTAGCCTTGGACTCCAGGGCCGGAGTCTCTGCTGTACTCTGCTCCTCTGCTCCTCTGCTCCTCAGCCTGCTTGCCTTCACTCACACACCGCGCTAGTTCTCGCGCTTTCGCTCCACTCTCACATGCATGCGCGCACACTACACACTGCAGAAGAGTTAGTTTAGCTCTGAGAATATCTAGTGAATGTACAGTTGAGGTTTGCGGAGAAATAACTGCTGCAGCTCCTCCAGACCAACAGAGGTTTCCCGTGTCTTGTGAAGTGACAGGGCTCCGCAGCGAGAAACGTTATCGTCTCCGACCAAAATTCCGGTGTCTCCCTGTTCCCTCCGGCCACGGTTGGGAGGCTGAGGCAGGAAAAGCCAACACTAGGATCAGCAGTGATTCATGGAGAGACCTTCGTCTGGTCAGCTAACATTACTGCCAAGCAGCTGAAATATAGAGTGATATTGTGGTTTTAGCTGACGTGTGTCGCCTCACTGTTTTGAGCGATGCTTGTTCATGTCTATGTAGAGCGAGCACAAGCGCGAGCCCAAGCAACAGGACGCTGACTTTCGTTGACTTAACATCGCTGTTAACAAGCAATTTCTGATTCTTACAAACAGTCCCTTTAACAAAGATAAGAAATATTTTGTCCGAATTAAACAGCTCCCACTAGGCTTTGAGAGCATGTTGCTAAAACTCATGCCATATGTCGTTCAATAAGATATTTACCTGTTTTATCCATAGTTGTAAGACAAAAATTCGGACAACTCCCAGACCGAACAACACTGTCGTAGCGACATTGTCAATCACAAGGTAGCCACTCCCTAATTGCAGTGACTGCTTCATGGAATAAAACAACTGCCAGAGAGCACACTTTGAATACTCTGCCTTTGCAGGATGGCAGACCGTTGGTGTTGTTTCGTGAAAATACTAGCGACATTGTCACTCACAAGGTAGCCACGCCCTAAAACATACCCTGCTTTATGGCCTATTTGACTCTAAATGGGACCATAATTTACGAAATGAACATCATGTTGTATCGAAGAAGACTTGAAACTAGAGATTGAGTCCATAAACTCATCTTTACAATGTTTACTGAGATAATACATCAAGTGAGAAGTAGGGTCATTTTCTCATAGACTTCTATACAATCAGACCTCTTTTTGCAACCAGAGGAGTCGCCCCCTGCTGGCTATTAGAAAGAATGCAAGTTTAAGGCACTTCAGCATTGGCTTCACTTTTCAGACCCCGGAGGTTGCCCACTGTTTTAAAAATGACAGTATACTAGCTAGAACAGTAGAAAAATAAATACTCATTAAACAATTGACAGATAATCCCAGTATCATATTTAAGCTTTTTAAAAAAACCCTCTGTGAGAAAATACACCTCCTGGGGAGGCTAATGCAGCGCTGCAGTCTACAGGGACACTTTAAAGTCATTTACAACAACATTCTGCAAACTCTGGCTGAGAAAAAAAGGATTAAGGATATTTTCACCATTTTGTGCTCTTGCTTAATCTCTTTTATCGTCAGCATGAGTTTGTGAACATGACTCACGCACACACATACACAACAAACCACACACACACACACACACACACACACAACCACATACAACCACACAGACTCTTACTGTATCAGCAGTTTCATTTGTCATTTGTAATTTGCAATAATAAATCATTTCAGCCGTAACCTGTTATGATTAACCAGTCGTTTTCAGAATGTCCTCTGACACATTACTATCTTAATGGTTTTTGAATGGGCTTTAATTTTACACTTAATAAAACACATAGGATTTTAATGGTCACTCAGTAAAAACAAACAATATATTTATAGAACTTGTCCTTCATGGTTAAAGGGCCATATCCATATAAACATATTTTCTCAATCAGCTTCTGAGCGATTTGCTTTTACGTGAACGCACTTTTTTTTTTATATCTTACATGAGAGCTTGGGGCTTAAGGTAGTTGGGGAAAAAAGCTGATGCCACGCAATCCTGAGCACCAATCAGTATTCAGCATCATTCGAATCAGAATCTGTTGACGGTTGGTGGTTGTTTGCTGATGTCAAACAAACTGATCCAACCACACCACCCTGCAACGAACTAGCTGAGATTTTTGAGTACACGCCTAATAAATAACTGATGCTTTTTTTCTGAACTTTAACTTGAGCTGTTGCTTAATTAATCATGAATATTTAATGTCATAGAGGAAATATGGCTTTAAGATGTAAGTGGTCATTTCTGTAAGATATGATGTGAAGAGAACGGGGTGTGAAAAACGATACTAGAAAGTAAAGCAAATACTGAAAGTGAGAACAATACAGTATTGACTTCTCACAGTAAGCGCGTCTGCACCTTGTGGCTGTGATCTATTGCAGTGACTGTTTCATGGAATAAAACGGTGAAACTGCCAGAGAGCACACTTTGCATACTCTGCCTTTGCAGCATGGCAGAACGTTGGTTTTGTTTTGTGAAAATACTTTTACAAGACAAAACCAGTTGCTCCAGTATAAAGTAGCAGGAGTGCAGTACAGTAGCCTGTATAATTCACAGGTGCATACTATCTGCTAAACCTCATCTATCTACCCTGCCAGACAGTCATAATGCATTTATCAATTAGCCCTGGCTGTGTGTGCCCTTGGGACTGCAGTCTCAGCCCTCACCTCCTCTAAACTGAACTTCAATCAGTCATCCTGTCAGAAAAGCAGGGAGGGGAGAGCAGCCGGCAAAAAAAAAAAGGTGTTTTGAGGAGTCTGTCAGGTCTAACAAAGAAGACGAGCCTTTAAAAGTAAAGTATAAAGTATGTGCAGTCACATGAGTGTTTCGCAAACTTGCATTAAACTGATGAGGGAACAAAGATCTTGTTTATTTTGGCAGAGATTAAAATATGTAATTTTAATGTGGTGGTATATGTAAAATGTAGATAAAGTTATAAAACCAAGATGTGTTGAGGTTACTGTCCATCTAAAGCATTTTTAATGATCTGTCTGATCCATCCACAGCAGCCAGTCAAGGCTTCGGTGATGTGTCTCCCTCCAGAGGAAAGCAGAGGTAATTAACAGCATGCACTCACGAATAAAGCAAAATAAACTTTATTTATATTTTCAGCATACATCCAGCTTACAAAAAATGTTATGACACATACAGTATATATGCATTTTTCTATTCTGCACATTATACATTTCCATTTTATTCTAGTAAATAATACCTCATAATGCTTCTATAAAAAAAATAAACATTTTATTCTTGACTGGGTAATACAAACAAGTACAGTGCAACAACAGATCAATAAAGTGTGTCAAATGCATTGGAAAAAAATGAATGTCTAGTACTGTAATGCAAAAAAAAACTGCTTATCATTGCAAACTTAAGGATGAATTCATATTTTTAACAGGGTTTCTGACAGTGTGCAAGTATCAGTGCGGGTGCCTGCAGGCAAAGCATTGAACATTCAAACCAGGAAACGGTTAGATGTGTATCAGTGAACACACAGGTCTTTGCTTGGGAGGGGAGCACTTTGTGGTTTAACCGCTTGAAACCGAGAGGCAGCTGGTGGTGGAGCTCAGTCTGTATTTTTTGGGTGCCCTGCGAGGCTTGCTAGGTGTTGACGGCGGGGAGGCCACGCTCAGATTCCTGACCTTGTTAAAACTGTTCCTCAGACTGTCCCTCCGGCTCTCTGAGGTGCTGCTGGTCTCCTTGGATGCGTACGTGTCTGGGTGACAGAGGCTGGCCTTCGGGCAGCAGCAGCACAGCAGCTCACCGATAGCCTTCCTCATCTCGCTGCTGCCCAGGGCGTAGATGATGGGGTTCAGGCCGGAGTTCAGGACAGCCACGGAGATGCAAAACTCAGCGCTGATCAGCAGTTTACACTGGCGGGAATCACAGAAGAAATCCACCACTAAGAGCGTGAACAGAGGCCCCCAGCAGATTATAAAAGCCCCAACAATGGTAAACACAGTTTTAAGCAGGTCCAAAGAGCGTTTACGACTGCGCAGGGGGCCCTGCTGTGCACTCTTGTGTACGTGGCAGAAGATTTTACAATAGAGCACGAAAATGGCCAGGAGGATGATGAAGAAGATGAGGAGAGTGAAAAAGATGTAGCTCTTGGAGTAGAGAGGGAGGAGGGTGGAGCATTCACTCAGGCTGCACACACAGTTCCAGCCCAGCAAGGGGAGGAAACCAGTCACCAGCGCCAAAACCCAGCAGAGCACCACCAAGCCGTAGATCCTATAGGACTTCCTGGCTGACTTCTGGGGCAGTGGCTTCATCATGGTGGTGTAACGCTCCACGGCAATCAGCAACAAGCTGAATATGGATGCTGCCAAGGCCACAAACAGCATCCCTTCCCTGAAGAGCCACAGAGCAGGGGTGAGGCGAAACGTCTTGCTGCCAGACATGCAGATGTTGACCAGGTAGGCAGCACCGGTGAGGAGGTCACTGAGCGTGATGTTGGCGATGCAGATGTAAACCCAGCGCCGGCTGTTGCGGATGCGGGAGATGACGGCCACCAGCACCAGGAGGTTCTCCAGGATGATGAAAATACTGACGAAGAGGAAGACGGCCACGGAGGCACTGATGTGGTTCTGGGTGTTTGAGATGGTTCTGTTCTGCAGGCGGCCGGTGTGGTTGTAATGCCGCAGGATCACATGGTTGATCTCGTTGGCAATGACACCCGTGGTGGTGTCATTTGATGTGGTGGTGTTGCTGGGGTAGCTGGGTAAGTGGTACAAGTGGGGGCAAGAGGAGGAGAAGATGTCCATAGTAGCGGCTGGGCTGGTCAGGATGAAGGCTGTGGAGTGGGAACAGGCGGAACCGAGCTGGTACGAGCTGCACGGAAATTAGTGTGAAACTCCTGCGATCGCACAGGCTATCACCACACTCTAACCACGGGAGCTCTGCCTGCACACAAGAAATAAGAACAATTTCAATACAGCATCTATGTGAAAATAAGATACAACTCCCCTCACCCCTCATAACAAGTGTGCTTCCTCATTACGGCGCTTCAATCAATTTAAAAGGCATAATTTAAATGCCTCCCTCATGTGTTACAATACTCCACCTAGTTGTGGTTAACACAGGATGAGTGAGCAGCTGCACAGGGCATTTAAATCAACAAATACACATGTTGTTTTTTACAAGAACGCTGGAAAATTCTTTCTTAAAATGTCCCAAATAATGTTGACTGAATTACTGCGCTATAATAATAATTATAACAATTATAAAAAATTGAGGAAAAAAAATGGCAAAAACATTTTTTTTTTTTTCTCTTAAAACTCCTTTCGGTGAAATCAATCAAAATAAATTAATCAAACACTTCTAAAGAAACATAAAGCTTTTTTTCCAAGGTCCATGTCAGATCAAATTTGGGCTAAAACTTTTATTTTTTTTAAAAACTCCACATCAAGTACTTCATGCTATACCCCTAGATTTAAGTAGAAATTCTGAAACCTTTTACATTGCATTCTGATTTCATCCTATTGTATATTGATAAAATCCATTACAGGTAATTATCATGGCTGTAGAGTGGTGTGAATGCTGTGGAGTGTACTTACTCTGGCTGCTGGTGGGGATGCTGAGTGAGAAGATGTCGCTGACTACAGATTTTTAATTGGGGAAGTAGGTTAGGTAGTAGCACCACACCCAAAAACACATATACACACACACACACACACACACGCACACACACACACACCCAAAAACACATACACACACACACACACACACACACACACACACACATACTGTATGCAACAGAGAGATTGCCGTCACTTTTGTTCCATCCACTTGAAAAGAGACAAAGCAACTGTGAGATTTTCACAGTTTAATTTCACGTTTTTTTTTTCATTTAAGGTCACCCATTAGTGCACTGCATCTTGTATTCTCCACTGGAAAGGTCATCAATCATCTACCATATACCTAGTGGGCACCTCACCATGTTTTCTTCACTGGAAGGGCATCTTGGAGGGCACTTAATCATGTTTTCTCTACTGGAAGGGCACCCTAGAAGGTACTTTATCATGTTTTCTCTACTGGAAGGGCACCCTAGAAGGTACTTTATCATGTTTTCTCTACTGGAAGGGCACCCTAGAAGGTACTTTATCATGTTTTCTCTACTGGAAGGGCACCCTATGAGGGTATTTTATGATATTTTCTGTACTTGAAGGACGCCCCCATCCCCAACAACACATCAAATCATATTGCTCAAGCTGCCCTATGATAACTTCTACGGGAAGTGCTCTTTCAACACGTGGCACAAATGTTGTAGTAAAAATGTTTTGTAAAATTACTCAACATGGCCTGTGGCAATCACTTGCACTTACGAGATCATAGCCAAGGTTGCCAAGAGTTTAGAGTTTATGTTTTTTCTCAATAATTCTCAGAAAGTAGAAAAACAGAAACTCACAATCTGATTTAAAAGTACCTTATCTACAGGGAGGGGCCCTGTAGATAAGGTTTCACATGTCTCATCATACAGCTGTGGTTGTTGGTTAGACAGGCCACTTTCACGTTGTTGGCTTCATGCTCCTATCATGCATGGCACACTTTACTTCAGCAAACCCCCAACCATGCGCCAGCAGGCCGTAACCGCATGCCATAAGGCAGGCATTGAGACCATGGCCACTTTCAAGTCAACCATAAACACATAATATACTGAGAACCAGCGTACGAGGCATCTTACAAGCACTAGAAAGTGATGCCAGACCCCAAAATCAAGAAACCACTCTGCAAATATGAGCAAAACCAGAACCCGTTGCTGAACACATTTGCCCTTTAGAGTGGATTTTTCAAAGACTTATGATTATATATTTCAAGCTTTCAGCAAAGTAGGCTCTAATTGTATCACTGCACTATAATTTTAATTTATCAAATGCTTCAAAAGCATGCTAGTGTGGTCTGAAAAAAGGTCAGAAGAAACTATAAAACTATAATCAGGCCAATGTTCCAAAGAAAATATAGTTTTTCATGCTCATAGCACATGTTGTTATTTCAGTAATATGAAAAATTGCAAGTGGGTTTTATATGTCATCTTCCATCTATGTCCATCACAAACATGTTTCTGTGGTTTTACTCACAGTTCTCCAGTTTGCATGGCTTCTCTCTTCAAGAGCAAGAAAGGAGACAGAA
Source organism: Sebastiscus albofasciatus (assembly GCA_916701655.1). Lineage (NCBI taxonomy): Eukaryota > Metazoa > Chordata > Actinopteri > Perciformes > Sebastidae > Sebastiscus > Sebastiscus albofasciatus. The sequence continues at coordinate 5,947 of CAKAOI010045929.1, read as the reverse complement.
ACAACACAAAGGTAATATAAGAGTGACCTGCATTGTGTAACAGTAAGGAGGCGTAACATTCACGGGCCTTTCCCCTTGTAACACAATTCTCCTTTTTATTGCATGCGTCAGTAAATCAAACAGTATAGTAAGAATTTTGATGTAGGATAGATTTGTTTATCTGAATCTAATGACGTGGTGGTGAGGCTGTTATTGTAGATTAAACGGAGAAAAGGAAAAACACAATTCAATTCACAACAAGCCTGCAACCGGAGGTGTTAAACACACCCAAGGACTGTTGACAACGCCCTTACTACAGAAATATCACTTCAAACAGCACCATAACCACAGTATTCATCAGAAGCGTGTGTGTGTGTGTGTGCGTGTGTGTGTGTGTGTGGGTGCATGTGTGTGTGCATGCGTGCGTGCGTATGTCTTTTAACTGATAAGCAGAGTCAGTCCTGTAGGCTCTTACTGTTGCTCTGAACAACATTGTGCCCTCAAGTCAGTCCAGGGATTTTATTGTTTGCCCAGTGATATCTACTCCCATCTCTGTCTTTTACGTTTGTTTATCATGTTTGGAGTTGCAGGGGGCTGAAATCGATCCCAGAATGCACTTGGTGTGGTCACCAGTCTGTCAGGCATTTAGGTTTTCTTGTGGGAGGAAACCTATGCCAACATGCAAACTCTACACAGAAATAGCCCCGGCCGTCCGTGGAGTTTCATCACCTGTGAAAATGTATAAATGCTGAGGTATGTAGGGGTTTAAAAGGCTTCGTGAGGAATAGTCCACGTCTAATTGAATAAAAGTCAGTGTTTGTTGCTAATTTTTAAGATGATAACATAATATATGATCAGTAATGTTTGTTCAAGCATATGAAACAAAAATCAACATGATGGTGCCCTCATAGAGTAAAGAACTAGACTCCATGTTCCTACTAGGGCTGTCAAAGTTAACGTGATAAAAACACATTAACGCAAATTCATTTTAACGCCACTAATTTCTTTAACGCATCAACACAACTTGCGATTTCTAGGTTGTTGCGGGCTCAGTTTTAATGTTAGAAGCTGAAGATACTGACATTATATGAAACTATAAGAACCTAAGGAATCCATTAGTACTAACCATGTTATACTAGCTTGTCACGAAGGAGGCTAAATAACACTCCAAACTTGTACTGAATTTTGGCGAGGAAAAACTGCCATGGCCATTTTCAAAGGGGTCCCTTGACCTCTGACCTCAAGATATGTGAATGAAAAGGGTTTCTATGGGTGCATGCCAAAGCTCTTAATTTTCGTTTCCTCGCTCCTCGCTTGAACCGGAAGTTGTTCTGGTGCGCCATCTTGAAGACCGTTCCAAAGCCCTTATTTGTGCATCGAGGAGCGAGGATCGAGGATCGAGGATCGAGGATCGAGGAGGCTTGCCAGAGGAGCGAGGAGTGAGGATACACCAGTGCATCCTCCACGGAAGTCTTTTACCGACCGACACGCCCCCTTATTGGATATCAGTTACTGATTGGACGCTGCTGCCAGCCAGACTGGTCTGATAACTGTACCTCTCAACATCACTGGAGTTTTATACCGGAGTGAAAACAGATCACAGATTAAACGTTTTATAGTTTAGTTGTCTTCTGATTTACCATCTAGTTATAATCTGTGTTAATTGTATCTCTGAACAGCAGCAGAAGGACCTGCAGTATCTCTCCTTGAGGCTGATAATTCCTGAACGTCGGGTTTGATATGAGTTACATCATTTACATTTTCCCTTTCCCTTTAGCCTAATAAATAATGTCCAGCTGTTAAATCTGACTGACAGCTGATCCAGCTGTGATCAGCTGCTGCTGTCATCAGAAACGGACATCGCTTCACGTGACGCTTCAGAGGAAACGACGTTCCATTGCTCTTAAAACGGCTTTCCTCGTTTCCTCTCTCCTCGCATGGTTTCCTTGCATCTTAGTCCCTCCCACCAGGGAAGCATGGAGAGACGCAAGAACACCATGCGAGGAGAGAGGAAACGATGGAAGTGAGGGAAACGAGGATGCAATTAAGAACTTTGGCATGCACCCTATGGGTACCCACGAGTCTCCCCTTTACAGACATACCCTCTTCATGATAATTGCATGCAGTTTGGGGCAAGTCATAGTCAAGTCAGCACACTGACACACTGACAGCTGTTGTTGCCTGTTGGACTTGAGTTTGTCATGTTATGACTTGAGCATATTTTTTATGCTAAATGCAGTACCTGTGAGGGTTTCTGGACAATATTTGTCATTGTTTTGTGTTGTTAATTGATTTCCAATAATAAATATATGCATACATTTGCATAAAACAAGCATATTTGCCCACTTCCATGTTGATAAGAGTATTAAATACTTGACAAATCTCCCTTTAAGGTACATTTTGAACTGATAAAAAAAGAATGTGTGATTAATCTTGATTAAATATTTAAATCGATTGACAGCCCTAGTTGCTGCTATGGAGTATTTACATGGAAACTTGTTCTTGCCAGCTCTTTCTCAGATTCCCCCTGTTTTTATCATTGAAATACTACGAATTGTGGGTACAGTAGTACCTCAAACAAAGTCTGTAGCATTACAACATTATGGAAAAATGTGCATTAAGCGATTTAAAAATGTGTTAGAAAGCCCTCAAGGTCTTGCTAATTTCACTGTGAGCCCTCATGTGCCAGTTATGAACACATGTAGAAGTCTCAGAGTCTGTAAGAGTGGACGTTATGACGAGGCCAGAGTTTTCTTGGTGTCAGCATTTAGTGAGTATTAGAGAGACTTCATCTTTAGGGACTTCCATATTTGCCTTTGTGCTCAGAAAATGACAACCAAACCTCCAACCAAAAATATCTCAAAAACATTAGTCCAGCCTTTGATGAATGATTGACAGACCTGCTTTAACTTTATTGATTATGGTGCGATCAGACATGCAGATCTCCTAAGAGTACTCCACTGATTTAGGTTTGCACTTCTATAATATTGTTGGACTCATGATGGAGAATTAAAAAAAAACTGCACAAAAATTGATGCAGCATAACCAGAGATATCGTCTTTTTTTCCCTTGTCAAAACCTGACGCCTACATTACCCATAGTGCAACTCGACTATCCACTGTTTGGTCCTTGATCTGCTAGCTGCAAGCAAAGATGAGCAGCTGGCTACAGCGGCCTGGTATCCTCACTTCTGTCTAACTCCACACCTCCAGATTTTTGTCATTTCCTTATAGTCTTCAGCGCCAACGGATACTGACTCAAGTGACATCACCCGAGGTACTTCATTAGATTTGGTTCAGCTCCCTCTGAAGATGCAGTAGTACTCCTCAAGACTTGTAAACAGACTTTGATGTGTAAAATCGGTGGAGTTGCCCAATACAGTTTCAGCCCACTCAGTGCAGCATGCTTCTGTTCTATGTAATTCAAGGTTTTTCAGTCATTTAAAGCTGCAGTTACTTATTTTTTGACAACTTGGAGGCAGAAGAGCTTCACAACAAGCTGACAGACACACAGTCCTGACAAATAAGTCCAGAAGTGGACAAATATATGATGTTGCACGGAGAGCCGACAGTCTGAAGATTTTAATTGCAACCAAAGCTTACACCAACTCATTAGCACTCTTTTAAGTAAGATAAGATAGATAATATATACTTTATTGCCCCACAGGGAAATTTGTCTTGGGCTCCAAGCCACTACATTACACAACATACAAAAGTCACAATGTACATACATGCATAAAACATAGATCGTACATACACTCATGCATGAACGTGCTTAAATTCACATGTTGAGTGTGAGACAGTAGTTCCTTAAAATAATAAAAGGTATTATTAAGTAAGTAAGTAGAGCGGAAGAGCTAATGCTGAGGGTTCCAGTTAGAGTGACAAACCTGGTATGGCTTACATACAAGCAAACAATTGCCTTCTTACACATCCACTGCACCACCAGCCCTTTCACATTACACACAGCCACTTTATGCATTGTTAATATAGCCCAAAGAAAATATTGAGGAGTGGAGCTTTAAACATTTAGGGAAACCGCCTCCCTTCCTGTGTTGGGTCTTTGACGTCATTATGTGTTGTGGTTAAACAACAACAAACTCATGATACAAGGATGATGGAGACAGTTAAAAGTGGGTGTGTAAAACATCTGATGGCAATTATGGACAATGGTTGATGATGCATGGTACTAGACCCAAATAAATGGTAATTCTAATCTCATGGTTGAGAGGTTATTGGTCATAATATAGAGATTTTTATAATGGTGACACCATCTGGCCAATCAGTGCAATTTAAGAAACAACCTCTAACAAATGCGGTTGCTGGAGTCTTATTACGGACAGGCTTTGGGGTGAAGATACTGACTTGCATGGTGTTGAACAGTCAACATCTGGTGGCCACAAAGCAGAATTACAGCTGTTTTCCTGTCAATAGGAAAACATTCAGCATTGCTGTAAGATGCTAAAAAGCTCACTATGATATCATAAAATGTCACAAAATTGTCTTTGTCTTTTGAGAATTGTAATTTTGAAAACTATGGATGGCAGACACAACTTAATATAACATAAATTGGAATAAATAACAGTTTACAAATCTTCGAAAATTGAATTGTAAATTCCAATTTGACCTCTGTAGGCTATATTTTGGACTGTTGGTTTTGCATTTAACATACCAGGCTTGAGAAATCTTATTTTCTTAATGTAAAATACATTTATTCCATTGCAACAACCTTGTTTGCATATTGAGAAAGGTTAACGCAAATTTGTTTTAACGCCACTAATTTCTTTAACTCATTAACGCAACTTGCGATTTTTAGGTTGCAGCAGGCTCAGTTTTAAAGCTAGCTGGCTGAAGATACTGGTATCATGTGAAACGAGAAAACCTAATGAATCCATTGGTCCCAACCATGTCATACAAGCTTGTCGAGAAGGAGGCAGTTTGTTTGTGAACAACAAACTTACTGTTTAGAGATTTGAACTAATGTTTTGAAAAAAAATATATTGTCCTTCAAGATTGAGTCAAAGCAAATTAGAAAAACACTCAAAAGTAGCCCATTCTCCAATATCACAGATGTTGGTCCCAAAGGTTAGAACGGAGCTATGCAAAAAAGCTTTTAAATACGCTGCTCCTTCTTCCTGGAATAGTGTACAGAAGGACCTGAAATTGTCAGAGCTGATTACTATGGGGGAATTTAAGTCCATTTTAAAGGATCGAGAAAGTGGCACTGTAGGTCGATGTGATTGCTCTTGATTTTCTCACTGAATTGTTTTTAAATTGACCTGTTTGTATGTTATGGCAATTTTTTTTTGTGTTGCATACAAACCGGATGTCATGCCCGTTCACTCGTGGTGGGTGACTGTTGTATTTGTCTGCTTGTATTGTTTGTTTTTATTGTTATAACAATATCTGTGCCGCCATCTTGACCAAGTCACTCTTGGAAAAGAGATTTTAATCTCAATGAGTTTTTTTTACCATATATATATACACTCACCTGCCACTTTATCAGGCACACCTGTTCAATTGCTTGTTAACACAAATAGCTAATCAGACAATCACATGGCAGTAACTAAATGCATTTAGGCATCTAGACGTGGTGAAGACGACTTGCTGAAGTTCAAACCGAGCATCAGAATGGGGAAGAAAGGGGATTGAAGTGACTTTGAACGTGACATGGTTGTTGGTGCCAGACGGGCTGGTCTGAGTATTTAAAAAACTGCTGATCTACTGGGATTTTCACAAACAACCATCTCTAGGGTTTACAGAGAATGGTCCGAAGAAGAGAACATATCCAGTGAGCGGCAGTTGTGTGGACGAAAATGCCTTGTTGATGTCAGAGGTCAGAGGAGAATGGGCAGAGTGGTTGGAGATGATAGAAAGGCAACAGTAACTCAAATAACCACTCGTTACAACCAAGGTATGCAGAATACCATCTCTGAACGCACAACACGTCCAACCTTGAAGCAGATGGG
>CAKAOI010045928.1:0-29049 GCA_916701655.1 Sebastiscus albofasciatus | reverse complement strand
TTATTCTCCTAATATTAAGACTTTTTTTAAAATAGTATGACTTTATTCTCATTAAGTTATGACTTTTTTTCTCATAAAGTTATGACTTTATTCTGGAAATCTCAGATTTGTTTCCCTCAATGTGGTCCTAATACTCCGTAGTACATTGTCTCTTTGGCCCTCACTGCATTAGACTTATATACTATATACTTAGACTATAACCTGTGTTACCTTCATCACAATGATCAAATGTTTTGTGGCTCCAGACAGATTTTTAATTTTTATTTTTTTGCCTAAAATGGCTCTTTTGATAGTGAAGGTTGCTGACCTCTGTCTTATACTAACAACGTAACATGTAAACATGTGGATTGCACTTAAACACGGTCTTGGCCAGTTTCATACGGTAGTACCGCGAGCATCAAAACTGGTGTGTGGTATTTTCCACGTTGTTTTCTTCATCTACTCTCGTTCACAGTGTGAGACGTGGGTGCAGAGTAGGGGGGGCCAATGGCCCCTTAGACCTCCTACTTCAAGCGTCCTACTGTTGGCTCAGACAACCTCATCTGACTCAAAAAAAAAACGTTTATCTGCACCTTTATTCCTGTTTACAACCATTTACATAGTGTGTTATGAAATTACCAATGTGTATGGGAACTTACAAACAAAGGTAACGGTTAAAACATTACTGCAGCACTCAATGGTGCGGCAAAAAGTTTTGGGTGCATCTAAATTATGAGCTGGTGCACCTACCTGTATGTTGGGCACACCAGTGCAACCACTGTAAAAAGTGTGACTGAAGCCCGGGAATGTTTCACGTGTTCCTTTCAGAGTGGTGCAGATTTACTTTGTTTGCTTATAGCTGCACTTCAAACCGAACAGTTCTCGACCTTTGTGCAGACTATGTGTATTTGCATGTAAAGGTCATATCTTTCAATGGTAACCCAGCTCAACGTCAGTTCAGCTCATCTAACCGTTTTAGCCATTTCCGTGATTTAAATATTTGATGTTATTAAATGATTTAGCAAAGAATTTAAGTGCTATAGGTTTAAGTGCCATATAAATACTGTTAAACTATCAAAACGCTCAATATACAGAGAAATACACACAGCCTGTATTCAGAAATTTAAACAAGCCGTTAGGACTTCTGTCCATTTGTGATGTCACAAATATACAATATTTAGACCATTACACGGTTTTAAACATAAACATTCTAAATGTGTCCCAGTTTATTTCCTGTTGTAGTGTATGTAAATAACATCAGCTGACAGGACGTAAACATGGACCCAAACTGTTGCCTGGCAACGCAATTCCATTGCAATTCCGTTGAAATGCACTAAAACGGAGCGTTTCAGACAGAGGGTAAATACAGGTATATTCAGGCAGACAGTATGAGGAAAATAAAGTGTTTTTTTTAACATTATAGCATGTAAACATGTTCTAGTAGAAACACAAAATACAAGTATGAACCTGAAAATGAGCCAGTCGCTTCCACACAGTGAGTTCGGATCGGTACTCGGTATCGGCCGATACCCAAAGCCCGGGTATCGCTATTGGTATTGGGACTGAACAAGTCAGATCGGTGCATCCCTACTTGTGAGCATGGTAGCATTTAGCTTAAAGCTCCACTGTGCCTGAGTACAGCCTCAGTACAGCCTCAGAGCAGCTAGCACGGCTGCAGACTTTTGTTTTCATTTATTCATTTTTTTCTGCATTAGTACTGTCGCTGATTTAATAAATGTAGCCAGTATAACACCGGTCTTATTTCTTCTTCTCCTTGTTTTTGGTGCAGCTGGATGGATGACGAGCTGGTGTCGGCTCTGACTCCCAAGCTCATTGGGGAGCGTCCCAACACCTACACCTTCACCAAAGCCTTGGCTGAGTATCTGGTGCAGCAGGAGGCCGGAGACCTCAACGTAGCCATCATCAGACCCTCCATAGTTGGAGCCAGCTGGAAAGAGCCCTTCCCGGTGAGTGATTTAGGCTCTTGCATTGCTTTTTCAGGATTTTTTTTTTTTTTTTCCCATGTCGGCAACAGCCGTGACCGGAGGCATCGTGTTTTCAGGTTGTCCGTCTGTCCGTCCCATTCTGGTGAACGTGATATCTCAGGAACACCTGGAGGGAATTCCTTCAAATTTGGTCCAAACATCCACTTGGACTCTGGGATGAACTGATTAGAATCTGATTAGATCATGTTTTTGGCCATAACAAAATTCATATGCAAATTAAGACAATTTCACACAAATGTCTAACAGGATTAAATGTGATGACATTTTGGACAGACATGATGTAAACTGGCACTTGACTGGTTGACGGAGGCAGACAAATACAAGGCGCTAATTCTAGTTTAACTAACTCGAAGTCAGCGAGAGAATTACTGTTGAATAGAAATTGTTCATTGCATTCCAGATTAACTTTGGATGCTGTTTGAAATGTATCAAGAAAAGGCAAAGCATAGAGAACTACAAATCCCAGCTGGGAGTGTCTTGTTGTCTTCTGGATTTGTCCTGTTTTTAAAATATGTGCCAGTCTTCTGAATAACACTATAATAATGATTTTTTTTTTTTATATACATTTAAATTTGTTTAGAGGCAGAAATGTGCTTTCTTAGAACAAGGTTGAAGTACATGTTGAAAAAGCCCAGTTCCACATAGGTTCTGGAGCGTAGGGTGAGAAGCTGGTCGACATAGTGAGCAGGGAGAGGAAGTCATTGTTTCAAGAGTACAGAAATAATGACGTTTTAAGCAGCCATGTTTTCTGGTGTGTGTTGAACATCACCTGTGCCACAGATTTTAAAACTGTGGAAGAAAGAACTGTTCCTTAGGACACTACGCAGATTTCCAGCCCACTCCTCCGGTCTCTTCTCTGAAACAGCGGGGCTGTTGGGAGCAGCTGAGCAGTGAATGAGGAATTTGAGGAATGTAGAATGTTTAAAAGATCTGCACACCTTTTGCTCTTGGCCAATCGCTGTGGAAAGCAGAAGACTGTTGCATTTCTGGTTTAGGAAAGTTTGAGACACAGAGACAGCTCCTGTCTGAATATCTGAAAGGTACATTTTCATAGTTATCAGACAGAAACGGTCCCATCAATGTGTGTGTGAATATAGAAGTGTTAAGGGTTGCATCGATCAACATGATCCCATGTGTTGATAGTAACCACAGGCTAAAGCATATTGAAATTGCTTAATTCTTCATCAAACACACAGCTATAATACATTAGGGATGCACCGATACCACTGTTTTTCAGACCGAGTACAAGTACTTACATTTGGGTACTCTCAGATACCGAGTACCGATACGAGTACTTCTCTGTGTCTAAAGACCCTCGTTAACAGCCAGCTGGAGGGTGTGAGCGACACACGGCAGGCTGGGGAGTCCCGCATACGAGGCAGTGCGCCGCGACCGGCTCTAGTTTGGCTTGGAAAGGATCGGGGTGAAGGTGGCTCGCAACTGCAGCTTTACAGCGTTCCCCACCCGGACCTCGCCACAAAGTGGACAAAGTGCTCGCTGCGCCCTCTCTCCCCATCGGAGACGGCTCCCTGCTCCCGTGGCGGACTGTCCTCAGTGTGCCCCAACCGCGTTGTGCCCCCAGGGCGGGGCTCGGCCCACGTAAAAGGCGCCAGGGGTCGCCGGCGAAGTCTGCAACCCACTCGACCCGTCTTGAAACACGGACCAATGAGTCTAGCGCACGCGCAAGTCAGAGTGTGCAAGCAAAACCCCGTGGCGCAATGAAAGTGAGGGCCGGCGCGCACCGGCTGAGGTGGGATCCTGGCCCAGCGGGGTCGGGCACACCACCGGCCCGTCTCGCCCGCACCATCGGGGAGGTGGAGTGAAAGTAAAGTGGTATCGGTGCCGTTGTAGCGGAGCCGTTTCGAGTACATGAGCACAATCAAAACTGTGAACAATTATCAAAAAGTCAGTCATTTATCAAGAAAAAGTACAAATGTATTATCTGTCAATTAAAGAGCTAATGGTTTCACTGCTAATTCTGTGCTCCTTTCCTCTGACTGCTCTTTCAGGGTTGGATTGATAACTTCAACGGACCCAGTGGAATATTCATAGCAGTAAGTACTGACAGAGGTGGTCTGTATCCTGCAGTGAAAGCCTTGTCTGTTCTCATCTGAACGTGATCCATCTATGACACCAAGCTGCATCAGGAAAGGTCCAGTACTAATCCTGAGAAGCATTACCTACTGCAGCTTTGGCTCCTTTAAAGGACAACAGATTGACAACTTGCTCCAGATGCTTCTTTGACACAATTACTAGACTTCATGTAATGCTTTGAGCTTTTTGACAGGTTAAACCAGGGGTCAGCAACCTGCAGCTCCGGAGTCTTTAACCCCTCTACAGTGGCTCCCTGTGGATTTTTAAAAATGGAATGTTCTTTGTTTACATTTTCATTTTTATTTATCATTGTTGTAGGTCTATGGTACGACGGAATATTAGGGCCACATTGAGGGAAAAAAATAAATCTGAGATTTCAAGAATAAAGTCATAATATTACGAGAATAAAGTCATAGGTTTACGAGAAAAATAGCCATAATATTTCAATAATAAAGTTTAAGAGAAAAAAGTCATAATATTATAAAGTAGTAATTTTACATGTTATTTTTGACTTTTTTCTCGTAAAGTTATAACTTTATTCTCGTAATATTACGACTTTTTTTCCCTCAATGTGGCCCTAATACTCCGTAGTACATTAGCACTTGGGCCCTCACTGCATTAGACTTATATACTTAGACTATAAACTGTGTTACCTTCATCACAGTGATCAAATGTTTTGCGGCTCCAGACTTTTTTAGTTTTCTTTGCCTAAAATGTCTCTTTTGATAGTAAAGGTTGCTGATCCCTGAGTTAAACAAACCCCTTTTTCTGTTTGAAATGACAAACGTTCCCCCTGTGGGTGGGGAACTGCCATTGTTGGTCTATAGTCCATGTAGCGTTCTGCAGAGTGTTGGCTTATATCATCTAACCTGTTCTGTGATCCGCCTGCAGATATGTACTCACGGGGTGTGGAAGGAAATAGTGTGGGTGGGGTTGTAAACACTGTGGAGCTGGTATAGCAGTTCAGATTATCCAGCTTTTTATCAAACGTTTCACTGTGTCATTAACCTCTGAGTGTCCTTCCACTCACTGCAGCCAAGCAGCTTTCTCTTTTAGCACATTATGTCACAGTGCAGTTATAAAACAAGAAGATAAACTACCAGTATTTACAGAGCGAGTGATGGCTAAGCCCTACCATCTCTCTCAAACTGGCTGCACGTCGGAGGGCCCGGGATCTGGCGTGTCAAAGTTCAATCAGATTGAACTGTGTGCGATGCAAAGTAGGCGGGAAGTATGTTCTGTCTGACTGTGCCATTAGTCCAATACTTGAAGTTGGGATCTGTGGGATTCTTTACTGACTATAATATATATACGTTTTGGTAAACTTGTCAAGTTAGTACTGGTCTTTTCTTCCCCTTCTCTAGGCCGGTAAGGGGATCCTGCGTACAATGAGGGCGTCTAATGACGCTGTGGCTGATCTGGTGCCCGTGGACGTGGTCATCAATGCCACGCTGGCTGCAGCTTGGTACTCTGGATCACAGACACTCAACAGGTTTGAAAACACTTGATCACATCATTCTTCTGAGTCCTGTACTACGAAGCCAGTTCAACATCCCAAGGGTATCTTCTCGTTATCTGGCTTCACTAACCCTAACAAATGAGATCACGCTAAGCGGTCCTACGACGCTGGTTATCAACTCGGTAAATCAACCCAGAGTTTCTCTATCTGGATATGAGTGCATTCACATGAACGGGCTGCAGCATATGAACAATCACAGACATGAACAAGTCTACTGACAGCAGAGCGGCACATTTTACAAAGGAAGAGCGAATTATATTAGACAAATAGGAAGAAGTTAAACTCAGAATCCAGACTAAAAGTGACACAGTTGAAGCTGCTAAATGCAGGAAGGACAGCTGGCAAAAGAAAACAATTGCCGATGTGTGAATGTGTAAATTAACAAACTTGTTAATTTAACGGAATACTCAAAAGTCAGATATTGTCATCTAGATGGGGCAGTGATGTATAAATAGCTTTCAAAAGTGTAATTGATGAGGTCATTACACTTCATTATGACCTTTGAAAACGTTGTGTCATGTGTGACTGTTTCAGCCTTCTTTCAGCTCCGTCCCCGACTCCAGCGGTCGGAAACGGACTTGAGAGCAAGTAAAAAAATTAATTTAACAACATAATTCAAAGCGTCAAACACCCACAACTTAAAACCAGCTGTCCTTCCTGCATGTGTCAGTTTAAACTGTGTTGTTTTTAGTCTGGATTATGATTTAAACTTCCTCATATGTGCGTAATATTATCATACGATCTGCGCACCGATCTCTGATTGGTCAGTAGGCAGTGCTTTTATACGAGATCTCTTATCTGGAACATAATCTGCCCGGAGCAGGTTATGTTCCAGATAAGCAGGTTAGGCGTTCAGCTAAGTTACCATGGCGATCTACATCTACGTTACCTCGCTAACCCTAAATCCTGCTTCGTAGTACAGGCCTCAGGTCAGGTTGGATTGAAATGTTGATTGTACTTTGAAAGTAAAATTCAGTGGATTTCTCTGAACTATTCCGTCCATTTTCCAGGTCTAGAAACATCATGGTTTACAACTGCACGACCGGTGGGATCAACCCGTTTCACTGGGGGGAAGTTGGTATGATGCTTGTTTTCTCTTCCCCTAAACACAGCCTCTGTACAGGCCCCTGACCATGGGAGCATTAGTATGTCTAATGACATACTCTGATTGTAACCCGATCCCCTGCCTGCCACACCCACACTGAGAGCTTTTTGTTCTCCTCTTCCTTGTTGATCCTGTTTGTAGCTGGATCCTTATGAATCCCACCCTCAGATAGAAGTCTGTTGCACACAGACATTGAACCAATCCCACTCCTTGTCCTTCTGTCACACTACATACATTCACTCCTGAACTTAAACAAGTCAGTAACATCGACCTATACTGGCTCAGCAGCCTTAAATCACCTTGTTCCAGCTGGTGCACGGTGAATGAAATAGTTGAGTCCTCATTAATGTAAAACACTCATAATAATAATAATAATAATAATAATAATAATAATAATAATGGAAAGTGAGATGTGATGTTGGATTCAGGATGTTAGGAAAATGAATCCATACCGCCTAAACAGCCCCGTGGATTTAAAGTTATCCTTTGATGCTGTTTTTCTTTTGCCAGCCTCTAAACTTATGTTGTCCAGCTCTGTTTTTATTACACAGTGTTCGATTCAGAGGGTGGACAGAATAACGAGAACAATTTATAATCTAATGCAGTCTGATACAAGAAATCTCAAATAGTGTTTAGTGACAGGCTAAAGTTCACTCTGGACCAAAACATTCTCACCCCCAAAGTCCATTTTAGTGGCCGTTCTGGAGATTTCCATCATCATTCTCATTAGGGATGCACCGATACCATTTTTTTACAGACCGAGTATAAGTACAAGTACTTACATTTGGGTACTCGCCGATACGAGTACTTCTCTGTGCCCAAAGACCCTCGTTAACAGCCAGCTGGAGGGTGTGAGCGACACACGGCAGGCTGGGGAGTCCCGCATACGAGGCGGTGCGCCGCGACCGGCTCTAGGTCGGCTTGGAAAGGCTCGGGGTAAAGATGGCTCGTGGCCGCAGATTTACAACGCTCCCCCCTGTACCTCGCCGCCTTGTGACGGGGCTCCCTGCTCCCGGTGCGACTGTCGACTGGGGTGGACCGTCCTCAGTGCGCCCCAAACCGTGTTTTGCCATGGCCCACGTAAAAGGCGCCAGAGGTCTGTGGCGAGTCTAACGCACGCGCGAATCAGAGGGTGCAAGCAAAACCCCCTGGCGCAATGAAATTGAGGGCCGGCGCGCGCCAGCTGAGGTGGGAACCTGGCCCCGGGGAGTCGGGCGCACCACCGGCACGTCTCGCCTGCACCTTCAGGGAGGTGGAGACTGAGGACCCGAAAGATGGTGACGAGAGGTTCACGTCACGCTGCCGTAAAGTGGTATCGGTGCCGTTGTATCAGAGACGTTTTGCGAGTACAAGTACATGAGCACAGTATCGGACCCGATACCCGATACTGGTATCGGGTATCGGTGCATCCCTAATCCTCATGATCCCAGTCTTGTACAGCAGGTGGAGTTTGGCCCAGCAGGCTAGAAGTTGATTCACGGCCACAGCAGTTCACAAAACATCAGAAAATGAACTTGTACTATTCCATGACAACTGGGCTCGTCTGCTGAGGAAGATCATGTGACATGATCAAAAGCTCCAGAACAGCTATTATTAGACCACGCTGTGAAATTGTTTTGCCCAAATAATGAAGCTCCAGTATTTCATGGAAACTCTCAGAGAAGTCAATAGACATGTTAAGCTGTAGAAAGTTTGATTTGCATCATTCTGTTTAGTTAGTCTGTGTCTTGTGAGGTACACAGTGATAGTATACTAATAATCTATTATTATATTCATATGTTCTACTAACATCTGGGTGAAAAACATGAGCTTTATCAGAGGAGGTATTTCATTCTTTGACAGATTGATTTTAGCCAGCAGAACCAAAGCTTTCAGTCAAGCATATAAACAAGACAAACTGTATTGACCTGCTGATGCTGACCTGTGTTGAACAACCTTCTGTCTCTTAGAGTACCATGTAATATCCACATTCAAGAGGAACCCCCTTGAGCAGGCCTTCCGTCGGCCCAATGTTAATCTCACATCCAATCACCTAATCAATCAGTACTGGATCGCCGTGAGCCACAAGGCTCCGGCCTTCCTCTATGATCTGTACCTCAGGCTGATTGGACGAGAGCCCAGGTAACCATCATCATCGCCGACTCGGACGCGCCGCACCTCTGCTGCTGTTTTAACACCAAAACCCCCTTTCTCACACGCGCACACACATTCTCTGCTGCTTTAGTCCTGTCACTTTTCTTTTTAGTGTGGTAGCCTAACGTGGTAGCTGCGATGCTAATGTGTCACATGATGCTTGTGTGCAGTTGTTGTTGTTGGGAGGTGAAGAATGTATAACCCAGCTGCTCTCTTAACTGATGGGTTCTGCACTCTTTCCATCTTGCTACCTGCAATGTTCGTATTCTCCGTTGGGTTCCCAAAATGTCAGCGCTAAGGTCATCTCAGTCCAGCTGACCTAATGGACTGAGGTGGACTTCAGTCTGAAAGATGCTTCTGGGAACCCAACCCTGGTGTTGGCCCTGTGAAAAAACCTTTGCTAGCTGCTGAATTGTCAGTTAAGTGAATTGGATCAGTCGTCTTTTTGAAATCCAGATAGTAAAAGATGTCACGCTGCTGTTGTAGTGACTAGCGGTGGTCATCACACAGGGCCTGCATGGTGCCTAGTGTCCATAGGAGGAGGAACTTCTTCACCTAGTCCTCTTTGTGTCCTCCTGTCCTGTCGTATGTGTATCTCTCTCCTACAGAGTACTGTATAAACATGACCTTCAAGAGCAATCCCTTAGAGCAGGCCTTCAGAAGGCCTAATGTCAATCTGCGCTCCAACCCCTTTACTAATCAGTACTGGACCACTGTCAGCCACACGCTGCCAGCCCTGCTCTATGACGGCTATCTCTGGCTGACAGGCCGCAAGCCCCGGTAAGGTTGCAACTGCCAGTCAGCCCCCCCACCTTTCCCACAAACCCACCCTCCCCTCCTGTGTGTGTGTGTGTGCGTGTGTGTGCGTGTGTGTGCGTGTGTGTGAGTGTGTTTGTTGTTTTACCGACTGGTTCTGTGGGATGGTGGGAAACAGAACAAAACCAAAGCAAACGTTTGCTGTGTCTTTACCCGACCTCGTGGTTTCAGCTGGACTTTGTTAGTGAAGACGGGAGTCATGACAACGAGAGCACGTTTTCAGCTTTTTGCTCTGTTTTTTTAGGAATGTGTTGTTTTTATTTAAAGAGACTGTTTGTTTGTAACTTCTTACACGTATAAATCATTGTGGGTCGGTGTCCCGTGCGCGCTCACGTGTGGCTACGCTCTTCAGACTCGGACTCCAACACAAACTCCAGTGAAGCACCAAAACCTCTTGGTTGTATCTAGTGAAGCCCGTCTGTTAAACAGTGTTGGCCGCGGTCGGAGGACGCGGGGGAGACCGTAGCTTTGGTCTCCAGGACCGGAGTCTCTGCTGTACTCTGCTCCTCTGCTCCTCTGCCTGTCTTCACTCACACACCGCGCTCATTCTCGCTCTTTCGCTCCACTCTCATGTGCATGCGCGCACACTGCTCACTGCAGAAGAGTTAGTTTAGCTCTGAGAATATCTAGTGAATGTTCAGTGGACGTTTGTGCAGAAATAACTGCTGCAGCTCCTCCAGACCAACAGAGGTTTCCCGTGTCTTGTGAAGTGACGGGGCTCCGCAGAGAGAAACGTTATCGTCTCCGACCAAAACTCCGGCATCTCCCCTGTTCCCTCCGGCCGCAGTCGGGAGGCTGAGGCAGGAAAAGCCAACACTAGGATCAGCATTGATTCATGGAGAGACCTTGGTCTGGTCAGCTAACATTACTGCCAAGCAGCTGAAATATAGAGTGATGTTGTGCTTTTAGCTGACGTGTGTCTCCTCACTGTTTTGAGTGATGCTCGTTCATGTCTCTGTAGAGCGAGCACAAGTGCGAGCAACAGGACGCTGACTTTCGTTGACTGAACGGCCACAGGTGTCGCTGTTAACAAGACATTTCTGATTCTTACAAACAGTCCCTTTAAAGGAGACTTCCCTTTTTGTGAACATGACTTCCATTATTGCCATCTCTCCCCCCCCCCACACTTCTCATCCAATCATGAAAAATCCCGAGGCACCATGGGACTTTTTGGTCATTTAAAAAAAAAGTTGTGTCCAGTCAGAGACAGATGACGTCCCACTGAACACAACCCCCCCATGCATGTGAAGTGACTGATACATCCACATGTATGTGTTCTCTCTTCTCTGTAAGCCAAGAGGTATTTCAGACGTTAGATGTAGCCCAGTACCACCAAGCATTCGCCCCTCAATACAACCGCTCTTTATTGGCTGACTTCGCACGTGGTGTTTGGCTGTCTGAAATGAATTTGGCTTAGTTGCTGACTCACATTCTAGGGGGTTGTGGTTTGATTTGATTGGTTCTGTCAGCAGCTGCAATGTAAGTAATGATTATCTCTGCCTCTGTGTGCTGATCAAACATGCATGTCTGTCACGTCCTCTGAATCCTTCACAGTAGGAAATCTGAGTCCTCTCGATCTGCCTCGACATGTTTTAAAAATCCCAGCATGTCTTCAGATAGAGCGGGGCCCGTCGCCGGACGAAGGCCTTCGTATTCAGACACAAATTGAAATCGTCGCAACCATTCGATTACTGTCAAAGGTTTTTAGAGAACAGTTTCAAATTCACTGCATTTCAAACATGTGCAGTTTGAGGACTCAGAGACTCTCCTGTGATCTCACTGTAATGGCCACTGCTGTTTTTAACATTCACACCCTAATTACCACAACACTGGTTACTGGTTTGGGAATGATGAAGCTCCTGAAACCTGAACTAACACAGATGCATATTAACTGGATTCACTTGTGTGAACAGGAGGACAATACTTGTCTCCATAGGGAGTCTGTGTCCCTGGCAGCAAAAGCAGCTTTCATTTGTTGCATTTTCATTATTTTCTCTGACCTAAATGTAGATTATGGGTCTCTATACCAGCATAGTGTGTGTGTCCTCCTGTCCCTGCACACAGATTCAATCCAGTTAGTCTGCAGCTGAGTTCATCAGTCATCGTCCTCAGGAGAGGAGGAGTCACACACCTGACTACTGGCAGTGCTATGATGATGTTTGGACAGCCCTCTTGACTATTTGGAAAATAGTTCAAGTGAATCTTTATATTATTGATTTTTTTTATATATATATATATATATATATATATATATATACTGGCATCCGTTGTCTCTATGAATCATTATATCATTTGAACATTTCAGAGCCAGATCTACAGAACACGGTGTCCACTACAGTTAACGTTAACATTGTAAAAATAAAATGGGGGGTGTGAAAAACTATGGACGACCCCAAATGTCCAAGCTTAGCTTAAAATAATGAAGTCACAAGTTTAGATCATTCAGGGTCAAGAGGTGCACAAACACACACGGCACTGTACAGCTCCAATATCACCTGCATATGTTACAGTTATCACAATCAAAATCTGCCCGTGGCACAGAATGTGAAACATGTTGTTCTGAACTAGTCGATGCACATTTGTTACGGTGTCAAATGACCAATAGTGAGACTAAATTAGAACCCCCGTTGTTCCTCCTCTAACGTTGATGTTTGTCTCTGCTCTCCCTTCATTATTCCTCCTCTCACACTTGTCCACCCCTCCCTCTCTGCTCCATCCCACCACCTCTCTCTACTCTACTCTGCTCATGCATCTGGCCGTACACTCCTCTTCTCCTGCATCGTCCTCATCGATGTTTTGTCGATCGCCCCCCTTTGATCCGTTCTTCATTTTCTCATCTTCCTCCACATTATTGCTGCCGTCCCTCATTCTCCATCTTGCGTTCCACCACCCCTTTTACGACAGGATGATGAAGACAATCACACGCCTCCACAAAGCCATGATGGTCCTGGAGTATTTCACCAGTCACTCCTGGGTGTGGAACAACGACAACGTGGCCATGCTGATCGGCCAGATGAGCCCAGAGGACAAGAAGGTACTGTAGGGGAGGACGCGCATGACGCTGATCCTCACATCATTCACACTGTGTACACCCCCCCACACACACACTACACACCGAGGAGGCGGCACACTGATTAACCACTCTGTTAGTAGGCTGGCTGCAACACAGTGACTTATTCATCCACTGGTGACGTCTACTAGTAGGAGCAGGGTAGCTGTCTGCAGGAATTTGTGGAGGATGTCACTTTATGTCCTCTTGTCTAAACATTAGAGCTGCTGTTCCCGTACTATGAGACACTGACATCCATTCATATCTGATGACCAAATACTCTTAACGCTGTGTATTATATTAGGAAGTCTACAATAGTATTTGAAGTTCCTCATTTTGGAAATAGCTGTCTTGAAATGAGTTTTAATGCCTTTCTCCCACCGAAAGCAGCTAAGGGCTGCTAACAGCACCAACTTGCTCAGGAAGGTTCCTAACGGAGTGAAATGACCTGGAAGTATCTCAGTAGCAGCCATGATGAGAGCTGTTTGAATTCACCAAATGCTGAGGAAAGGAGCCTCAATGCTTCCTTTATTATCTCCTTTAGCAGAGGACACACTGGAGCATCCTTTACCAAAGGAAAAGAGAGAATAACATCCCACAATTCCTTGCGGCCGCAGCATTTAAAGCAACGCACCGTTCGGCCGTTCATAATAACAAACGATATGCTTATCTTGCATATTATTTTCATACACTCATACACTAATCGGGATTCATGCTTAATATGAGTGGACAGTGACAACCATTAAGTTTCACTTTATTTTGAATTAATTATTTATTTGGAACATGTAACAAATACCTCAGTGAAAAATAAAACAAGAATAACAACAGTAAACAATCAATTAATAAATAATCAACATAAATAAATATTACATGTCTGAAAAGAAGTTGGAAGAAGTATATGATCCTACCCCTTCTCCATAACTCCAACAATTAACTCAATATTTATCATATTGTCCTCGTTAGGTCAGATGATTCTTTATTATCTGTTGATAGTGTTCCAGCAGCAGGAGGACCTGTAGTATCTCTCTTTAACACACCACGCGTGAAGCAGTCTGTCATTGAAAGACCTATTTAAGAATGCACAGGGGGAGCAGCGCCTTTTGTAGTCCATCTTCAGAACATTGTAGTTTCACCATGGCAGACTGACGTCACTAACATCCGCTGCCGTCGCATCATAATGACGGAGTCTAGTGAAAGAGCAGTCAGATTCTCTGAACACAACGGTTGTCTTTTCATAAGTCCTTCTGAATCCTCCTTCTCATCTTTCCTTGACCTCATGACGTTTTCCATCGAGGTCAAGGAAAAGTGGTTAGGAAAAGACGTTAGGACGTAATTATTTGACTTTTTGAACGCAACCCTGTTCACCGATCCGACCACCATCCATGTGCCACTCTGCCTCGGCCATCTCTCAGCCAGTGACCCCCCTTATAGTGGAAGCACCACTGGGGGGTTAAATGAGGCCGAAGCCAGCTGAGCTGCCAGCTGAGCTGCGATCAGTGCGTGATACTCGTGCAGACATCCGTTTGAAGCAATTCAGATGATTTTCTATTGCTCCTCGATATCGCATCTACTCAGAAATGAACTTTAGACACATCACAGGTGTGAATTATTTGGCTCGTTGGAGATGAACTGCGCCTCGTCTGGAATGTAGACGAGATCGGGCAGCAGCAGCAGGGGGAGGACAAAAAGCTGTGGTCTAATTGGACAGTTTCCAGCGGCCTTCAAAGAATTTACAGGAAGTCACAGATATAGTGACATCCTGTTAGATCCGATCTGTAGGCCTCTTGTAGTTTGCAGACCACGTTCAGATTTATTTCTATTTATTTGTAAATCTATGTGTAAATGTGCGTGTATCTGGCATCGGATTCTATCCTTTATTCTCTTTATGTCCGCCCTGTGAAGCACGTTGTAATGAGCACTCGTTTTGATAAGTGCTATATTAATAACCTTCATTATTATTATCAACCACATAACATGTGTTTGTTAACAGATGAAACCTTCATAGCACAATATAAGACTAATAACCTACAATCTAGTGTTAAATATTACAATTACACAGAAAGATGTGACTTTCTACAACACGTGGTGTTTGTTAAGAGCCAATCAGCTCTTTGATCAGGCGACAGCCAGGCGTTTCCCATAATGCCCTGGGTCTTGCAGTTGGTGAAGAGCAACTGCGACGCCTGGCTCTAAAAACTGCGGCTGCTTCAATCTGGTGAGGTTATCGCTGCTCAACGTGTGCATGACGTTAGAGCAAGTCGGACACAAATCTAACCGGCGTGCATTGGGCGCAGGTGATTGATTCTGCTCAGGCCTGGCTCATCTCCGAGTCTATAGAATCAATTTAGCTGTCGACACATTGTTAGTGTTATTAGTAACACCTGTGAAAAAAGGCCTGCTGTGTCTTTGTCTCTCAGAGCAGCGCCGTAGAACCAGCGCTGGTTTATCTCTGGTCTACATGGTCCATAGCGTGTATTCCCTAGAGGATCGGTTCTACTGACCGAGGTCATCTCTAAACTCATCATCGTCATCATCAGGTCAAATGTGGAATTGGACCAATACTTTGGTTACTAACCAAATATCTGAGAGAAAATTACATTCCCATGAGCCTCAGCTGAACTCTGAGTTTAGTGCTAATTATGTTGAGCTAAGATTGTAAAGCTGGTAGATGTTACCTGCTAAGCATCAGCATGTTAAAGGTCCCATATTGTAAAAAGTAAGATTTTCTTGTCTTTTATATTATAAAGCAGGTTGAAGTGCTATTTGAATACCGTGAAAGTATCGAAACACTCGATCCATGGAGAAATACACACAGCCCGTATTCAGAAACTGTGCGTTTGAAACAAGCCGTCAAGATTTCTGTAATTTTGTGATGTCACAAATCTACAATATTTAGACCATTTCACAGTTTTAAACGTAAACATTCTAAATGTGTCCCAGTTTATTTTCTGTTGCAGTGTATGTGAATGACATCAGCTGACAGGAAGTAAACATGGACCCAAGCTGTTGCCTAGCAACGCAATTCCATAGCAGTTCTGTTGAAATGCACTAAAACGGAGCGTTTCAGACAGAGGGTAAATACAGATATATTCAGTCAGACAGAATAAGGAAAATAAAGGGTTTTTTTAACGTTACAGCATGTAAACATGTTCTAGTAGAAACACAAAATACAAGTATGAACCTGAAAATGAGCATGATAAGGGACCTTTAACAGTGTCACTGAGAGCATGGTAGCATGCTAACATTAGCATTCAGGTTATAGTACCACAGAGCCACCGATGTGGCTGTAGACTTACAGTAAATAGTGTTTACATTTTAGATTAATGTTGATTTATAGTGATGTAGTGTTTATATATTTACTGTTGCTTCAATGTATGGTGGCTGAACACATTTTGTTTGTATTTTATATTTCATCATCATAACCTTTATTTAACTAAGAAGTCACATTGAGATTAAAACCTCTTTTACAAGTGAGACCTGTAGCCAAGACGGGGTCAAATAGCAACATCCAACACATAAAAAGAACATTTAAATCATGACAGCAACAATAGGTAAGACAAAATTATGACAAAAACGTTGCATCATCATACAGTGCATTAACAGGGCAGCAGCATGTTGGTCATGTGTTTGCTATTTAATTGAAACAACTGCAGCTTGCAGTGACCACTTCCTTTATTCTATGTTTAAATCATTTAAAGAGATCACAGTCTCAAGTTTAAGCTTGGCTTGCAGATGGTTCCTGGACCGAGGACCGTAGTGGAACAGGCTTCTGTACTGATTGAAGGAACTTTAAACTGAAGCCATTAATGTGACCTTAGATTAGAACTGTTTTGGAGAATTACAAATTTCCGGCTTAATTAAGTCAGAAGTTTGCCAGAGATGATCTTATAGACTAAAATGTACCAGTGTTGTATCCTCCGCAGAGTGAGGGACGACCATCCTTTTTTTTTCTTTCTGTAATATCTACATTAGTGGTACCAGCCACTAAAACAAGTCACCCAATCTAAATGTTGATAATAGATGTCATACCTCTTATACCAATCATTTTAAAGGTGACTGAGAATGTTTCTTGTGTTTTTATCTCTGTAGGTGTTTAATTTCGACGTGCGTCAGCTGCACTGGGCGGAGTACATGGAGAGTTACTGCATGGGCACCAAAAAATATGTCCTGAACGAAGAGCTGTCGGGTCTGCCTGCTGCACGCAAACACCTCAACAAGTAAGAGTGGAGTCACATCGAGACACGGCAAGACATCCAGCGTAGTAGTCCTCTAGGACACCATACAGTAGATACATATCCTTCAGTCCAACCTTCCATTAACCGGGGGGGAGGTGGGGGTGTCAGATTATCATGAAGTGGGTAGTCCAGTCAGAGTGGCAGTAATCCTCCCAGCTTCCTGCTCATGTGAATAATTGAGTATTCAGAAACTTTAGATTAAAAGGGGAGGGTCTAGAGAACTAGACTCGTGTGTTCAGAATAAACCGTCTCACACTTCGCGCCTTCATGAAATCCATGATTTGTCTGTCTCCCCAGGCTGAGGAACATCCGCTACACCTTCAACACCGTCCTGGTGGTGCTCATCTGGCGCGTCTTCATCGCCCGCTCCCAGATGGCCAGAAACATCTGGTACTTTGTGGTGAGCCTCTGCTTCAAATTCCTCTCCTACTTCAGAGCTTCCTCCACCATGAGATAATGAGCCCGGGACAGGGCGGCGGGCGGCGGCCGGCGAGGCAAAGGGGGCCAAGAAATGAAGAAGAACCACCGGCCGTGGATGATGATGAGAGCTTTTCCTGCTGTCCGTCTCTTGGCCCCCGCGTTTGCCTCGAGGACTAAGTGGAACCGTTAAACCCCATGAACACAGACGGGAGCTGCTGGACGAGCCTGGAGTCCACAGCAGGTCTAACTGTCACATATCTCCGATCCATCTAACCCCATCTCTAGCATTTCATAAAACACAGAGGGGCGTGTACGACGCTCAGACTAACAGCACTGGGACTAGTTAAAGACACAGGATCACTCATTCTGTTCTTGTCCACACAGTCCATTCCCCCCACCCCCCTCTGGTGCCAGCTTTACTGCTGCAGGGCATCCAAACCTGCTCCACCTCTTCGGTCTGCTCGCCTGGCTGCCTAAAATTAAAGCTATGCATTGGCTGATGCTCTGCTTCAAAAAGCCTCAGTTGAGTTGTGAGTCAGTCCAGGCTTCCTTCTTCTTCTGGAGCTAAATCTTTCATTGAACAATAACCACTTCAGCTGCTGTGTAAGTTCACCTTTTTTGTTTTGTTTTCATTCTTGTTCTTCCTTGAGTTTGTGTGTGCTTCTTTTTCTGCTCGTAAGGCCTGTTGAAATGTTCCAAAAGCCTGGTATTCTTAGCAGGGTTTTCATCTGCCAGCAGCTTTTGCTCGGCAAAAGTGTAAGCTGCTCTCAGCTTTCTGGGGCGGCGGAGCCGGGTTTTTTCACATTTGGTTGGAGGCAGTTGAAGGAGGATGCAGCAGAGGCTTGTTCAGGGACAGACTAGTCTAGAGATCATTGTTCATCATTGTTTAAAGCAGACCAAAGCCCTTAGAGAGAGAGAGAGAGAGAGAGAGAGAGAGAGAGAGAGAGAGAGAGAGAGAGAGAGAGAGAGAGAGAGAGAGAGAGAGAGAGAGAGAGAGAGAGATTTTACTCTTCAAAGACACAACACCAGTGCACTCCTGAATGTCCCCCAGGGCTCGTTCCCTCATTAGGACCAAGCACAACGTAGATTGTAATCTGATGGCTTTATCCAGTCAGTGCCTACCAACTCATTGTTCTCATCAGCATCATCTTACAAATCAAGCTTCTTTTTTCTTGCAGGTTAATTCCTTTTTCTTTTTTTGTCATGTCTGAAAGTCATTTGATCTTCAAAGCTCTTTTTTGCCAAAATACCTCTTAGCTGGCAGACTGGTAGCTCAGTGGAGGATGAGAACAGAACATATTGTCACTTCTGGCTTCTTTTCTCTACGCTATACTCCAGAATTGAAAGTCTTTTTTTCAGTACCGGTTGACATACTGGGTCACGGACCAGTCGGTCACTGTGGGTGATGACTCTTTTGTTATTACACTACTTTCAGGTAGCTCCAACTGTAGCTCGCCCCCTCTGTGTGAAAGGTTCTGTTAGTCATTTCCCTCTGTGTGATCGAGTCATGTTATGGGTCCTAGTCTGTCATGTTACTTGTTCATTTAGTTGCTTCTGTAAATAGAAGTGTGCAGGATTTTTGTCATGTGCTCACGCTGTTTATAAGCTGCTGGTAAACCCTCGGACCGCTCTGTTGCCTTCATCATTCTGTCTTGTTACATAAGAAATGTCCATTTTGTTACAGAACTGGCAACATGAGGCTCATAATTAACCCTCGTTGCCAGATTAAGTCTTGGGTTTAACATGCCTGAGGTTTACCTGTCTGTTACTTATCAGGGTGTGACCGTGTGCACATCCCTGGTCGTGCTTGCATGTGTCTGCTCAGAGTGTCTTCGGCCATAGCGGCTTCAAAACAGCGACACGTCCATCCTGTGAATGTCCTGTTTTCGTTAAGGAATGTGATGTCGGTGTTTTTCACGCCATTTTTACAAAGGATCATGTGACTTGGTGGTGGAAAGACGAGTGCAAGTTGTGAGTCGTGCCTGAACTTTTTTCCAATATTCTAACAATGCGAACAGAGAGCAATCAGATCTATGTTTTCTAATTATTTTGTGCACAGCTCTATTTAGGTAGACGATGAAATGCAGATGTATTTTTTATGCTATGATATCGCGTGGCTATTTTACCGACGACAAGCTTCCTGAAGCAACTCCAGCTGCTGTACATATGTCAACAGGAAGAGCGGTCTGTCCACAGCTCGATTTAAATGTTACTGTACGTGACTTTACTGTATAGTATGTACTTGTACTTTTCCCTCTCTGAATGTAATAACAGAATAACGCAGCCTGACTTGTTTGCACAGCCAGAATCTTCCTTTGACTCCTGAAACCTAAACTAAACTAACAACGCTGTTCCTGGCTGTCATTTTAACATGAAGTGTGCCGTGTGATGAATTGTTGCTGTTTGTAACTCCATCTGTTTGTGACGCGTCGAGTGAGGAGGTCAGTTCGGCGATGCCGAATGGCTTGTTGGGAGAAAAGCAACGGTGTGTCTGATTTAGGGTTCTCTTCAAGCTTGTTCTTGAGAAGTGAGAGGAACTACCGAATCCTACCAACGGTTTGTTCATCAAACATCAGCATCTACTCCACTTGGAACAAATCCTTAATAGAGTTACATTGATCCATTATGCAAATAATTGAAAACATAGTTTTAAATATCGCAGCATTTTTGTATGACATGAAATATTCATCAGTAAATACGCAATAATCTCTGGACTTTCTCCAGTCTCTGCTGGTTGCCTAGCAACCTCATGGTGACGAGAAGACTCCTCCGTAGCACAGCAACGTGTCGGTTTTTTGTACAGATGAGACAAGTTTATACAACATGTTAATAATTAGAGAGCTTCATAGGGGTCGTGGCTGGAAGGTAACCTGGAAAACCATGGTGAGATGGTTAAGGTTAAGGTTGGCCCGCACTAAAAGATTTTTCAAATCTTAACAGATTTTGAGAGCCCACACATAACGACATGTTCTGTTAAATTGAACAGTTTTGTTCCTGTAGTGTGTGGAGAGCAACCATTTGGCCCAAACAGCCAGCACACACTAACACATTCATTCATGAACAACAAGAGTCACGATTAAGAACAACCAAAACGGAAATCTCACAAAATATCTCGAGATCAAACGTGACTTTAGTGTAAACAAACATGGCCGACGGGGGGAGGGAAAATTAGCGGTTAGTTTTTGCAATAATTTGTACTGAAAATTCCCGAAGGATGGATGGATGAAGTCATGGAGACACGTTGAATAAACCTCCATTTCTGAGCTCCATCTAACTACTACTTTATGCTTCACGTTTTGCATTAGCTGCGACCATTACAGGCCGCCAGGATCGGTGCCCAAAATCAGCTTGATTCTTGTGTAGTGTGTACCTGGCATTAGGCATTGACCTGGAATGATTAATAGAAGGTTAGGATAGGTCGTCGGGCAGCGAGTCTTGCAAGAGTTTTTGCAATTTGCAGGTTACCCTCTAGACACGACCCTTTATAGGTGCTGATTAGTAGATTTGATTATCTTCAGACAGCTAGGCTAGCAGTTCAACCTGTTTCTAGTCTTTATGCTAAGCTAAGCTAAGCTAACAGGTTTTTGGCTCATGAATGATATCAAAATTAACTTTTGGCAAGAAAGAGAATAAGCGTATTTCCCAAAACTCTTCCTTTAAGTTAGATCTGTTAGGTTGTCATAGTCTTGATTTCAGAGCGATCAACAATCAGAAAGTCTCCAGGGCTGTATAGGTGTGGTCGGATCACATTTGATCGACACAGGCATGTTGGCAGGTGTTGCTAAATCCTGATTGGTGCATAGAAATGTGTGACATCACCCTTTTCCACTTCAAATCAGTGAGATAACAAATGAAAAAATCTAAATCCAGAAATCTCACATGACATAAGAATCATGAATGAAACTATGTGAATAATGGATCACAGCTTTGGGAACTCTCATTTTGGATTTGGCGCTCCAACTGGTTTATATACTGTATATGTAATCATTCTTTACTTTTCCCATGTAGGACTAAATGCTCATTCCTTATGGATATTTAAAACAATCCGTTGTGATGATGCACTGTTGTTATCATGTACAGATGTTACCAGTCTGTTTTCTTCTCCTTCCGATGGCTTGGTGTATTGATCACTGGTATCAAAGTGGGAGTGATGGTTTTCTTGTTTTCACGTGGCCAACACAACATGGCCGTACTAGCATAGCTAATAATAAGTTTCTCTTCTGAGGTTGGGATAGTTTCAGACTGGTTACAGTGTCAATGCTCATTTTTTAAATGTGTTCATGTGGTTCTTGAGGTGACTGTCGTTTCGTTGCTCCTGCTTGCACGGTGAGCACACTGTGTTCACTTTCAGAAGGAGGAAAAGGAGTTTTTGCCATTGTCAATGTGAAACTCCAAAAACAATAAATCAATGGGTGCCTTTTTGTTTGTAAACTAAAAAAGAAGGAATAAACTGTTTAATCCTCTTGCTGATCGAGACGTTTGATTTCTCTGTAGACCACGTGATTGACAGTGAAACAAATGACAAAGTAGGAAACTCATGTCCTCTGAGATGAGGCTTGATGGGGGTTGTCTTCAACATCTTCACTTGCAGTGAGAAACAAGACTTCTCCAGTGTGAAACAGTATCCAGACACAATCTCCAGCGTCAGTTTGCTTAGCAACCAGAGTCAAGTGAGGGCAACAGATCAGACACAACAGCATTTATGTGAACCAGTAGTCAGTCATGTTACCTGCCCCTGTATGGGTATACACTGCTGATCTTTCACAGCGTTTATGTGATGAGACTTTTTAAACAACCTACACACAACCCCACTCACAAATAAGTGTGAGACGTGACACCAAATACGAAAATGTGCAGAGGTTAAAGGTTGCCATTGCACGGCACTGAATATCTTGACTTGCACCATTAAGCCTCGGCCACACCGCGAACGTTAGGAGCGTGTGGCGGCTGCATTACCTGTTGTTTTTTATTTCTGCGTCCATGTTAACAGGTTAGAGCAGCCACACTGCCCGCGTGAGCCACGTGACAGTGAAGGTAATATATTGACATCATATCAGCTACATTACTACAGTTTCGATGTCTATCTGTAGAATACGTTACGGAGATGGAAAAAAGTAAAGACTGTGGACAGAATTCCTTCATTTGTTAACACAGGGCTTTAATTCTGAAATATTTGCAGGACAGTGTTGTAGAACATGCAGTGACTTATAGAGCTCCATGAATGAATATAGTATGGGGTTTAAATTGTGGATTATTACTATTATTTACAAATTACCACACGTTTCTTAACCTTTCTCTGTCTAAAATAAATATAAATGACATTTATAATGACATGAAATGACCATTATGAATTATGAAAGGCAAACTATGTAGAAAGAAAGGGCTGACGGCATCAGCAGCAGACACGCAGCTGGTGTGAACACCTGACGCGTCAATCACGCAGCCGCCACGCGACGCAGCCGCCATGCTCTTGACGTTCCCAGTGTGGACACGCCGTTAGTCTGGCCTCCAGATACAGTGTGTGAGGTGGAGGACGTTTCTGTTATTCACCACAGGAATCAGATCTTCAGCAGATGAATGTGAAAAGAGCCTTCTAGTGTCAGAGCACAGTAGAGAGGGGGTGAGATTCTAAATATGTCAACCCAGAATTTGGGGAATTTTTACAAAATTTTGAAAAAAAAGTTTGACCTGGTATGGTTTAATTTTGACTTTGTATGACTTATCAAGTCAAATGTTTTGTTTTTATTATGCCTAACTAGAACACCACTTCGATTTGACAGAATCTGAAATTGACTTCTCCTTGCTGCACAGAGCAAACAAAACTAAAGAAACAGCTGCATGGGGCGCTAACTCATGGATGTATAAAGAGAACTGGATCCAGCGTTGGAGGCGGGGCCCCGGTCAATCCGATGAAAGTTGCTCAGTGGAGCATGAAGCCTAAATGGCTCGACTTCCGCCTGGAAAAGTACCCGGATCTTGGGCACATGGAACATGCGCAGTAGCGTCCGTTCGGTCACGTGACTCGGTCACGGCGGTCCCAACGCCACGCCGTCGTCACGGTTTGCGTTCCAGCCTCGATCTGGGTCTCACTCGCATGAACAGAGGAAGGGAAATAACTCAGCTTCAGCTATTAGTCCGTTTTACAACTTTAAGGACCTAATGATTTCAATAAGGACTATTAGAGTGTTCATACTGGGAAGTTGATTTACCTAAAAAAAAATGTATCCGCTGAGTTACAGACGTCTCTTTCCCAATGTAAGTCGATGGGAAAAAGTCTTTTTGGGTTATCTCCCTATTGGCTCACAGCGTTAGTTTTTTGGCATCTTCCCAGCTCAAATAAATCCACTTTAACACACTGATAAAATGCTTTGGCATCTTCCAGCTTTACATTAAGAATTCATGGACATTAAATACCTTCAAGAGTCTCTGATGCTCTGATGGAGTGAAGCCAGAGACAAATGCTCTGCCACTGATCTGTGAGAGAGGAACTATCTAAGCAGGATTTATAGTTTCTCTCTGTGCAGCTTCACACGGACAGAAGACAGAAAGACAAGAAGACGAGAGGCAGCGGTGACTGTTTGACAGCTGGCCTATCTTCATGTATCCATTCAATATGTGGCTCATTAGACGGTGAAAACAGTCCTTCAGTGATGGGAGTATGTTGTGCTCTCCTCTGCAACACCTGGCAACGGTCGCATAGCAACCGCGGCCCAGCAACCATCACCAGCACTGAGCCACAACCAGCCGGGCAGCCCAGTGGGGCCTGCTGGGCCACTGGGTTGCACAAACAGGAACCAGGGGCTTACTGGGCTTAGAGTGGGAGCCCAGAGGCACAAAACACACACACACACACACACACACACACACACACACACACACACACACACACACACACACACACACACACACACACACACAATCCCTCATGCTCTCACTGAACTATACTGTGTATCTGAGAAAGAGAGGGCATTTTAGCACTTAAAATAAATTAATAATCTGGATCATTTTTGTATACATAGCTGTCCGTTTTGCTACTTTACTATGGAGGACGGAATCTGCCAAAATCAAAAATAAATAAATGACTCAATAAATACATTAATATCCCATTAAATGTACCAATATATATATATATATATATATATCTAATATTAAAAATAAGTTAAGCATTAATTAATTGATCAAATTAATTGACATAAATGACATAAAATTATATTTCTGTTTTAATTTGATTTATTTATAACTTTGTATTAAAGGTCCCATATTGTAAAAAGTGAGATTTTCATGTCTTTTATGTTATAAAGCAGGTTAAAGTGCTTTATGAATACTGTTAAACTATCAAAACGCTCAATATACGGAGAAATACACACAATTCAGAAATTGTGCGTTTGAAATATGCCTAGCAACGCAATTCTGTTGCAATTCCGTTGAAATGCGCTAAAATGGAGCGTTTCAGACAGAGGGTAAATACAGGTATATTCAGGCAGACAGTACGAGGAAAATTAAGGTTTTTTTTAACATTACAGCATGTTAACATGTTCTAGTAGAAACACAAAATACAAGTATGATCCTGAAAATGAGCATGATATGGGACCTTTAATGCCCCTATTTAGCTACTCTTCTATTTAATTTCCCCTTTTATTTATTTAGTTATTTTTTATAATGCCTCCGCACCAGCGATAGCAGTGACCGGAGGCATAATGTTTCCGTCCGTACCTACGTATATCTGTCCCATTCTGGTGAATGTGATATCTCAGGAACGCCTGGAGGGAATTTCTTCAAATTTGGCACAAAAGTCCACTTGGACTCAAGAATCAATTGAGATTTTGGTGGTCAAGTTCAAGCTCAGTGTGACCTCACAAAACATGTGTTTGGCCATAACTCAAGAATTCATATGCTAATTATGACAATTTCACACAAATACAAATAGGGGGACATTCACATGCTGTGATTTTTTTGCCCTCAAATCCATTGTCCATCAAACACAGGAGCGACGTACAAGCGTTCCCAATCGCTTTAAGGTCCCATATCATGCTCATTTTCAGGTTCATACTTGTATTTTGTGTTTCTACTAGAACATGTTTACATGCTGTAATGTTAAAAAAAACGCTCCTTTTTAGCACATTTCGACAGAATTGCAACAGAAATGTGTTGCTAGGCAACAGCTTGGGTCCGTGTTTACTTCCTGTCGGCTGATGTTATTCACATACACTGAAACCAGGAATAAACTGGGACAAATTTAGATTGTTTACGTTTAAAACTGTGCAATGGTCTAAATATTGTATATTTGTGACATCACAAATGGACAAAAATCCTGACAGCTTGTTTCAAATGCAGAGTTTCTGAATACAGGCGGTGTGTATTTCCCTTTGGATAGAGCGTTTTGATACTTTCACAGTATTTATACAGGACTTAAGCCTGCTTTATAATAAAAAAACATGAAAATCTCACTTTTTACAATATGGGACCTTTAAACTGTGTTTATTCTTGCGCAAGACGGTGGGCCACCGTAGATGTCGAGCGCTATGAGCATGCACAGTCTTTATGCTCAACGCATTGTTTGTTGCAATATGCTCCGAAACACCAGGGGGCGTACAAACAAAATATTCTGTAGATAAGCAAGAAGTCAACGAGTGGTACCGGAAAGGAAAGCAGGCTGCCCGGCAACAGCAGTAAACACTAAACTCCGACATACGTACCGCCAAACATTGCATTAGTGTACTGTAATTATTACTGTCGCTTACCTCCGAGTCAAAATGATTTTCTGTCTCTCGGTCCTTCACCTCGGGACACCACTCTTTCCACGAGACCTTTTTTTTTTAGCTTTTACAAAACGATCTCTCAGCCTCTTCTTTCCCCAGTGTGTTGCCTATTTCTTATTAAGTATTTCATGTCATGTGACTGTCCCTGTGGTCATGTGACTGTCCCCGTGGTCATGTGACTGTCCCCGTGCTCTCTTAATGAACAGTTGTAGAGATGTCTGTACAGGTGAACCTGCTCGGCCAGTCTTCCTTTAAAAAGCCTCCATGTTGAAATGAAAGGCGTAGTGTGCAGTGGGCTCGTAGTTCCAAAACTTCAGAGGTGCACGACCAAGCGGCGCAACAACTTGCAGCGCCTTCGCGCCCCACGCGAAAGCTGCGATGAAGTCATTTTCTGGCGCGTGCACCTTGCGCCGGCTTCACTACGGCGACCATAAACCAAGTTATTTTGGCTGCACCCCGAGGTAAGAATAGTTTGACTTTTGAAACACAGTGCCCACGCCCACCACATGTCATGTGACGAGGAACAACCAATCACAGCCGGCAGATATTGTTTTCTTTCTTCTGTAAATATATGGAGGAGAAGTTAATGATTTTAGTTCAGGACTATCCAGAGCTTTAGGATCTGTCCCATGGACTATTTTACTGCCTCACCCTTTCTGTTCCAGAACGTCCCAACATGCGGTTGAAAGGTCAGACTGACCGACACATGGAGCAGTAAAGTTACTGTGAGGGATTTACGGTGCTGGAAATCCATTTATCTTTGTTTTGACTTAGTTTAGTTTAGTCAGTTCGGCTTCCACTGCTAAATTACCACAATTTCATCATCAATGTCATCACAGCACGCAGGCACCTTGGATAAAAGAATGAAAGCAGCAAGGCTGACGTTTTTAGACGCTGAACGGCCTCTAACAAGCGATGACATTTTGGACAGACTTTATTTTTTATTCATTTTAAATTTTGAACAGAGCTGCAGATCAACCATCCGAAGCTGAACTGTTTCGCGGACCCGCTGCCGGTCTCCTCCCCGAGGCTGATCTGGTTCAGAGTGGGAACCTCCAGGCCGATGCCACCAAGCCTGTTCTCTCCATCATAGGACTCACCGCCCCGCAGAGTGCCCAGTGTGTGCCACCGATCCTGGCTCGAGCAGAGTCTCCGAGAGGCGTGGAGCCTTTCAGGGGCTAAATACTGGTGATGATGCAGATCACGGCGCAGAGGAAGGCCAGGGTGCCCACTCCCACAAGCACCACCACCACCTTTTATGAG
Organism: Sebastiscus albofasciatus; assembly: GCA_916701655.1. Classification (NCBI taxonomy): domain Eukaryota; kingdom Metazoa; phylum Chordata; class Actinopteri; order Perciformes; family Sebastidae; genus Sebastiscus; species Sebastiscus albofasciatus. Next base: position 1,671 of record CAKAOI010045928.1, on the reverse strand, counting down.
ATCATGGGAAAATGAAGGTTAGCTAGCTTCGCCAGCGCGCTAGTTTATCCTTCGTGTGCCGCGGCTCTCAGTGACAACAGCACCCTGACATCAGAGACTCTTCTTGAGCCCTAATGGGTGGCACACACACGAGACCACCGGGTGACGAACCCACAGAGAGTTATCACCCGACTCTGCGATTCCCCTCAACTCTCCGTCACTTTTTGTCTTTCAACTATAGTTGTTTTGTTTCTACGACCCACAGTGTTACTGTTTTTGTAGAGTGGGTACATAAAGAATGTCAAAGTGCTGCTTCACACAGAGCTGCTGTCTGGACTTTTGACATTTGTTGCAAGTAGGTGGCACGCAACAGTAAAACTAGTTGTGACAGAATTGAAGGGTCGAAACCAAAGCTTTCTAAAACTTTTTTTTACTGCATCGGCCACATGTCTGACTCATGCTGTTCTCTTCAGCAGTACAATCATAAAGTGAATGTGGGTTCCTGTATCCCTTCTTGTAAAGCTTCGCCTCAAAGATCAGGCTTTCACAATGAGCTCTTTGACTCAGGGAGACGGTCACTTCTGTAAACCTAACATCCATCCATCCATCCATTATCTGTAACAGCTTATCCTATTCAGGGTCGCGGGGGAGGGGGGGGTGGAGGGGGGTTGGGGATAGGGGGGGTGGGGGGTGGGGGGGCTGGAGCCGATCCCAGCTGGCATTGGGTGAAGGCGGGCTACACCCTGGACAGGTCTAAACCTAACATACAAAATCAAAAAACATCAACAATGGAATTCTTTTCTCGAATGGAAATCAAATTGTCTCATCTTTTTGGCTGGACCGCAGAGGACCAGCCCTACAAACGACTGACGACTGACTGACTGACCGACTGACTGAGTGATGAAGTTACAGGATTGGTCGGCCGACTGTTGGAGTTTCCTCGTTGGTCGTTGCTCTTTCAAAATGAAAAGGCAGAGAACAGTTCTGTGTTTCTGTTTTCTGGGGAGCGTGTCAGCTGTTCAATGTATCATTACATCGTGCTGTTGTTGTACATGTGCTATTGTTTATGTTCGTTTAAGTTACGTTATGTTGTGCTTCGTATTGTGTTACCGTGCAGTCACACCAAGCGCCAAGCAAATTTTTGCCTCACTTTCCTCCAGAAATAACCACAGTTGTGTCTGGGTTCATAACAAACAGACTGTGCTGTGATTTAATTTCAATAAACTGATCAAAATGAAGCCGAAATAACGACATTATGATGTCAATTTGTAAAAAGACAGAATTCATGCTTTGTCAGGTCTGTCTGCAACACAACAAGCAAACAAGTTTTAAAATGCTTGTTTTCTGAATGGAGTTTGGATCGATCAGTGCCAGGCTATGCTAACATAGCATAGCCTAGCACTGATCCATCAACACTCCATCTAGGAATAAATACGGCAGCAACAACGTCAGTGATGACATCAACTTTAGTGAAGTATGTTTATATTGTTACACACCACTTATATGATGAATGCTTTTGATACACATGCTTTAATAAAAAACTGAAATACGTTTAACCTTGCATACTGTATGTCATGCTAATACCTTTTCACCTTGTATAAAATGTATAATATACTGACTAGTAAATGTTACCATTTACTGTTACTGAATGTCATTTGCTTCATTATAAGTTGTCTTTCAATCAAACATTAA
>CAKAOI010045926.1:3949-68927 GCA_916701655.1 Sebastiscus albofasciatus | reverse complement strand
GACAAGGCATTAGTTAGGAGGAGGGAGTGTGCTTTTCCAAAATGAATAATGTACAAGTCTACCTGGTTTGCATCCCTCTAGTGTACACCCTGTTAAACCTGCAGTAGGCAGAATGTTTTTGGCATCATTGGGCAAACATTCCATAATAACCTTTCAGCATATTGTAATTCAAGTGTTCTGAGAGAAAACTAGACTTCTGCTCCTCCTCATGGCTCTGTTTTCAGGCTTTAGAAAATCTAGCCTGTGACGGGAGACTTTGACCAATAACAGGTAATTTCAGAGAGAGAGAGAGCGTTCCTATTGGTTGTTCATTCAGCGGAGGCAGCTGTCAATCACTCGCAAACTCCAATCAAACGGTCAAACTAGGGAGTGCTGATCAAATACAAATTAATATCCTGTTACTGTTATGCCTTTTTCTATTTTTAGCTGTGAAATGAGAACGTTTTCTCCGGCTGGTGGGCGGTGCTTGGTATTTCCTCAACTGATCTCAACATGGCTGGTGGGTCACAAACTTTCTCATTCTACAGCTAAACAGTACTCTAGAAGATGTTTCTGAAAACATTTGAGGCGAGAAATAAGCATTACAGAAACAGAATATTGATTCATATTTGATCAGCGCTGCCTAGTTTGACCGTTTGATCGGAGTTTGTGAGTGATTGACAGCTGCTCAGAGACGGCAAGGCTCCAGCTCGACGCTGATTGGTTGTTTTCCTCCGGTCTGTAAAATCTTGCAGATGCCGTTAGGAGCACCGGAGGAAACAGAGGCACGTATTTTCAGATTACCTGTCTCATGAACTACTGTCAGGATATAGTGACCGTTTTATAAAAATAAATTAATCATATTTGCTCCAATTCTACCCACTGCTGCTATAATTTTGTTGCAGGTCATGTTGGCCCCAAATCACAAAAAGGAAATCATAATCAAATCAAAGAAACCATCAACCTGCAGCTCAGGAAGGTTACTTTTCTAGATCTATAAAAATGGAATTGTGGTCACATATCCAGCCCTGCAAACTAGCAATTATTACAATAATAAGTCATTGCAGACATTTCTATTAAATGATACAAGTTATTTACATGTAGGAGGGGCAAAGGAGTGGAGCAAAAGGAGAGCAAATAAAAGAAGACAAAGCCATGTTATATCACCTCTGAGGTGTTTTGGTGCCACAGCTCCAGAGGTGTCTGCATTTTTGAAGGAATGGGATTTGCTTGGAGCAACATAGCACTGCCTATAAGTTAGAGGATTACCCCGGTCCAGGCGGCGGCGGATGCTCAGTGAGGTGTGGGCAAAGTGTGCGGCTGCTTGTGAGAGAGTGAATGTCTGCGTGTGGGTGAGAGATTGGAGGGGAGAGAGGCTGAGCCTGAACACGGTGTCGGTGTCTGTAAACAACCTTGTGTGCAGCACATCGCCTCGGGGTGTGAAAGTCTGAGGGAGAGGCGGCTTATACTCCGAGTAGCTCCAGCTATGCTCTCATGTAGCTCCCCCTGACTTCAGCGTGCCCTAGGGGCTTTATAGGCTTCATGTCAGGATCAGTCACAGATTTGTTAACCTGATTCTAAGAAAGCTTTTTTAAATATAGATACATACGGTAATGTGAACTGCAAACAATGTGTAAAAATAGAAATGAAATCAGATCCGTGGCACTGTTTACACCGCCTGGCTTTAAATGTATCTTATAATGTTAAATACAATGTTTTTTATTGCTTCATTACTGATTTAATTCAATTATTTTATATGTGCATGGTACTTTGCTTTACAATGAGGCTCATTCTTCTTCTCTTCAAAAGGCTATACAATCTGTGTATCCAGAGAAAATTAAAAAAAAAATATAGCACCATCTGGTGGCGGTCAGTAATCCATTCATCAGAGTAATTAAATGTAATGGCGACGTTTCCCTGCAGCCACTCATTATACAGCGTCACAGGCAAATCTGACTCTCTAATAATGAAAGCTGTGCTGGGGTAGTTTATCTTTTTAATTCCATTATAGGCGCAGGTCAACTCTACACAATTGACAGTTTGTGGAGTATTACGCAGCGCTCAGGGACATGCAATTAAAACACTTGACCTTTACTGTCCATAACCGTATTATAGGGTTATTGTTAAACTCAGAAAATGTTAACACTCACATTTTCTCTCATTTGGATATACTTACTTTTTTTTATATGTTTTCATTCTATTTTTTATTCACACTATGTTTTTTTCTCTCTTGATGTTTGGAAAGCACTTTGTACCTTTTTTTTCATTTAAATATGCTATATAGATAAAGGATGTTATAGCACAAGAGATTGAAAGATATATTGTGGCATAATTAACCGATTAATAGTGGAATTTGCTAATAATTAAGTTGATTAATAGCACAATAATCAAAATATTATTTTTAAGTGGAAAATTATCAATACAATTCCAGACTAAAGAAAAATACAAGTATTATATCTGTATTTCTGTAGATATTTTCATGATGAAATCGTCAAACTTGAAGTTGAGTAAAGCAACATCAGGCATGCTTTTCCTTCTTTATTCTATACAGTATATGAGGTTAATTCTATTGAATGTTGCAGAACAATACAATGTCTCTGCTGCTATTCACCTGTCAAGGATCTGTCTATTCACGCCAGCTCAGCTCATCTCTCTTTGTCTGATCCCCCTTTCATAGTCTCTTTCCTCTCTCTGTGTACTTCTCTGTAGTAGTTGTATATGTTACAGCATGGTTACTGTAGTTAAAACTGAAATCTGTAAATATATGTGTAATACAAGAAATCATTCAAATGATGTTGAAACTATTGAAAAAGTAGGCAGAACGTCCAGAGGCGATGTTGCTGCTTTGGCTACTGTTAATATAAAGTATGTTAGTGTTGAAAACACATGGAAGTTAAAGTTTATATATCCCTTCACACAGTGTTCAGAAGACATACTATTTCAATACTACATGATAATGTTTTATGTTTTTTGAATATGTAAGGAGTTGATATAGAAAGAGTGACAAAATGTTTATTCTTAAACTGGAAAAACAATTCATAAATTTGCCATTTGCGGATCAGCCCAGAAATTAATTTCAATTCGACGTAGGGTATTTGTGTAGACTAATAGATTTACAGCATGTGAGATGTATGTCTTTCCATCAGCTAAAAAGCATGACATCATAACGTTTGAATTATGTAAACAGAAATGAGTGCTAACAGTTCATTCGCCCATTTGTAGATGGTGCTCAATGTCACTGAGCTTGGTATTGTATAAGTATTTGATTTAAAGTTTATCAGCCTATTTTGGCTGTAGTTTGGGATTTATGCTACAATTATATGTATTTTATGTAATATTATTTATTTTATCTTTAATTTCTTTCTTTTTTTTAAGTAATTTATTTATTTATTTTTATCCTTTTTGCATCAGCAATGGGTGAGGGTTGGTAGGGAGGGGCCTTGGGAGGAAAAATACCAAAATATGGAAGGAATATCATTTACATTTGTGCTTTATTTATATGTTTTTATACATGTGATGTTACTTCCAATAAAATATTACTAAAAAAAAAAGAAAAGAAAGTGTACTCAACGGTGTCAGCATGCATAATACATGTGCTTGATTTTTGAGGGTGCACACAGTGCAATGCACATAGAAATTGAATGAGCTACTGTTGTCTGACTAAAATAGGATGATAAGACAAACAATAAGTTATTCAATCTTTGTGCTTTCCTTTGTTGAGTTTTCCCAATTCTATATTGCAAATCAGTGATCTCAGTTAACATTTTTCACTAGCAGGTAAGGCTACAAGCTAATCAACAATGTTAACAATCACCATCTACAACAGCAGAGCCTAGAAACCCACCTATTTGGAAGCAATGTCTTGGCAACAATAACGCATAGCTATTGTTCCCTTTTTCTTCTGAAAATATATCTTTTACAGACAGAAGGTTTATAGAAGAAAAATCCTTGGAGCTCACAGCTCCACACAATACTGAATTCTATTTCTTTAATCACACATAACAACACATCGTATGACGCCATCAGTCCTGAAAACAAGATTGAACTTATATATTTCCATTTTATACTACTTTATGCTTCCACTTCACATCAGAGTGAAATATTGAAAATCTTTTTCTGTACTGATTCACACCTTAATTTTTATACAACAGAGCTGTGAAGACTGGTCTAGCCCTGAGGTCATTGTTTCATGCTTTATGCACAGATAACAAACACATTTCAGCAGGCACAGTTGTGCAGAGAAGAACAGATTTGTCCTGAGACATAAACAACCTGAATTGGCATGCAAGCAAGCTCACACACGCTCACACACACACACACACACACACGCACACATACACACACAGACACACACACACATCGACACACACGTCACATAATGTATCCTGTTGCAAGGCCAAATGGTTCCATGGTCATATTTGGAGATGACGGCAGCCCATAAACATGTATTGTGCGCCTTGGCTCCGGTCCTGAAAACAAGATTGAATTTGTATATAAGAAGAAGGACTTGAAACCTCAGGAAAGGCCATAGATGGAAGAAAACACCATTATTTTGTATCATTTCGCCCTAAAAATAAAGGTTATATATGACTCATAACAGCATAATAGTATGATGTTTTCGATTCCTTAAGCTCATTGTGATTCAGCTCCGTCATAAGGCAACCATTGCTGAATCAGATGAATGTAATAATAAGACATGAAGCTACAATTTCATGCATTATTATGTGGTTGAAACACATACACGTCCACGTTCAATTTTTCAGAACTAATTTGTGAGAAAATCTCAGAAGATTTGGACATTAAGAAATAGATAAATAAAAAACAATATCTTCATGCTACTCAGCTGTGGAATACAACTAAGTATATTTACTCTGTAATGTACGTAAGTACAATGTTAAGCATTTCCATTTCATACTACTGAAACTACTACTACTACTACTTCTATTCCACTACACCTCAGAGTGAAATATTAATCTTTTTACATTAATTTAAAGGGGACATATTGTGTTCATTTTCAAGTTCATACTTGTAATTTGGGTTTCCACTAGAACATGTTTACATACTTTAATGTTTAAAAAATCCTTTAATTTCCTCATACTGTCTGCTTGAATATAGCTGTATTCAACCTCGGTCCGAAATGCTCTGTTTTAGTACATTTCAATGGAATTGCAACAGAATTAAGTTGCTGGGCAACAGCTTAGGTCCATGTTTACTTCCTGTCAGCTGATGTCATTCACATACACTGCAACAGGAAATAAACTGGGACACATTTAGAATGTTTACATTTAAAACTTTGAAATGGTCTAAATATTGTAGATTTGTGACATCACAAATGGACAGAAATCCTGACGGCTTGTTTTAAAAGCTCAGTTTCTGTATACGGGCTGTGTGTATTTCTCCATAGATTGAGCGTTTTGATACTTTCACATTATTTATATAACACTTTAACCTGCTTTCTAATATAAAAGACATGAAAATGTCGTTTTTTTTTACAATATGGGACCTTTAACAGCTGCAGTTAGGTTCAAGGTTCAAGGTTCTGTATTTGTCATATGTCATATAATTTACTTTGCAGATGATGCTGTTGTATAAAATTAGCTCCACCTCAACCAGCCACAAAATAAAATGCTGCTTATGCATCAATGCACAGTAATCCAATAATATAATATGTACATAATTATGCAACACTGACAGTTACACAAGTACTGTTACATTTATAGTATATTTGTACTGCTATACTTCTGTATGTAATTAAAGGAACAGTGTGAAACATGTATGAGGATCTATTGGCAGAAATGGAATATAATATTAATAAGTGTGTTTTCTTTAGTGTATAATCAGCTGAAAATAAGAATTTTTTTCGTTACCTCAGAATGAGCCGTTTATATCTACATATGGAGCGGGTCCTCTTCACGGAGCCGGCCGCCATGTTTCTACAGTAGTCCAGAACGGACAAACCAAACACAAGCTCTGCATAGGGCCATTCGCATTTTCACGTTTTTGTGTTAGCCACCATAGTTCTCCTACACGTTTGGCACACAGGAGAAGCTTCAGTTGGTTGCAATCTGCAACCTCACTGCTAGATGTCGCCACATCCTACACACTGTTCCTTTAAGTAGCATTTTAATTGCATGACTTTGACTTGTAATGGAGTATTTTTTCTACATTGTGGTCTTGCTACTTTTACTCATGTAAAGGATCGGAGTACTTCTTCCACCACTGATAAAACCCGACTACAAGTCGATGCCGTTTGAAGAATGCTACGATCTATGATTTCCTCTTTAGACGAGGTTATGATGCAGGTTTAAGCACGTACAAACAATTTAATGATTTTTCAGAGTCCTTGCTCTCAAGATCCTAAAATCTCATCTTCTGAGTCAGAAACACTTGCAGTCCAGGTTTTAATCTCATTTCCCATAGTGTGGGCTTCACACTGTGGCACAAACTCTGGATTTTAATTGCTCAAAAAACTGTGAGATCCCGTTATTAGTCATTATGCCAAACCAGACGTGTCCACTGCTCGGGTTGAAAGTAATTACTCGTCTTTGTTGCCATTTTTTTTTCTACTTACAATGCCAGTGCTAATGTGGAGGTGTGATAAAATCAGAGCAGAGAAGTCAACAGAAGAAGCTCACATACTGTAGATGCAACAAGTCATCAAGTGAAAATGTCACAGCAATTTGTAGCAAGACAAGACCAGTGGAATAACTGGGTATTTTCACAGCATGTTCAACATTTCAATTAAACCCCCAAAGGCAAATGCAGCTTAATACAGAATATCCTTCATTGTTCCTTTTGTCACTGTTAATAATGTGTTTTAGAGTGTGTATATTTCTGGCTCTTTTATTCTGTTTGAGTGCTCTGTCAAGTGGGTTGCATTATTACTCTATGATATTACTTGTCCTGGGAGAGATGCTGGGAGTTTGTGTTTTCCGACGCAACATAATGCTCTACAATGCCACGAGGCTGCAAGAAAGACATCAGAAAACAACAAAAGAACGTTTGTCATATTCACTTTATTAAGATAATTTCAGACAAAACATATATTTCTTCAGAGGCAACATAGAATTATATGACATCAGTCGAGTGCTGTCTCAAGAATCGGGCCCCATTTTTTAAATGGTACGAAAGCAACACTGCATTTTATACTTGATAAAAATCAAAGCAGACATTCTGACATGTTGTTAAGGCTTCATATTCTTTGGTAAGAATTCAGAATTTTTGGACATTGTTAAGAGACTGGAGGTGGAAGGATCCGCTGGCATAAATGTTAGGCATCAGTTGTACACCTACACATACAGTATATATACGGTGTACGTGCACACACACGGACTCACATGTTGTGGAGGAGGAAGCTGTTGTCAAAGGTAACGAAGGGATTCGCGGGGTTAACAAGTGAATTAACTGGCAGCCTGTCTGATTTTACTGTCAGTGCTAAGACACAAGTTGTCAGTCACTGTAGCTGGTTTAACACAGGTACAGAACACCTGACATTTCAAAAAAAAAAAAAATGCTAAAATTAAATGAAATAAGTTCTCACTAACCACCGTTTTATATTTGAATGTTCCCTGCAAACGCCAAGTTCGTGAGTAGTTGAATATTTCACCGGGATGATCCTCGTTGGCGAGACATTCTGTCTTTCAGACTTCCACATCACACCCACTGAAGATAGTACAATGAACGCCATACAATGTCAGGATGTCAGTATCGGCGGAGATGCGGCATGTTTTTGGACAGCGGGGGGGAATCTTAGAGCAAAGGTCAAACAGGGGTAAAAAAAACAAAAAACAACTAACTGTCTTTGACATGTGACGTGACACGCATCGTCAGCTCAAATCTATAAGAGAATAAAAAAAAGATTACAATACAAAACAAATTATGCATTCGATAAGTGCCTTGATTACGTCCCAGTTCTCCAAAAATAAGTAAAGTTAAGAAAATGGTTCAAAGTAAGAATATCATACAACAACTTACAATAAAAAAACATGGTAAAAAAAACCCTACATATTAGACATTACATATGAGTTTACCTCATCATATTGCACAAATACTCAAGTGGCAATTTGTACTGGCCCTCTTTGTTCTCTGTCTCTACACAAATACAAAGAAAATCAGGCAGAGAAACGCACATGCGCGCACACACCGAGTCGGAGAAGGGGGGGGTAATAAGCTACATAGCTCACAGACACTGAGGAGACATTTAACAAACGCATTTGTTTCGGAAAAAAACGCTGAATATTTTTTGAATAAATTATTTTAACCGAATCAGAAGGCGAGTAACTATTGGGAGTGTGAATATATATATATATATATATTTATGCATGTAAAAGTGTGTCAAATGTATATAAGGGAAGGTTTTAACATCACAATGTACTGTAAGCTATGTACTGTGGATACAAATTGCTTACTTATACCACAAGACGTGCGATGGGAATGGTTTTTTTAAGAGGTAACAGAGAGGCAATAAAAATATGAAATTTACATTTGTACATTGAAACAAATATCGGGTTCACGGATCAACCGTCACTCTGCAGTTATAGCCCTCATGAGTCCCCCGTTATGCAGCTTCTGCATAGCGTAGGCACTGCGGCGACTGATGCAGCCCATCAAATGACTCAAATGACAGTTTTCCATATCATTAGGCATGTCATGTGACAGCTGGAAGTAAAGATAAGAGTTGAATTTGTAAAGCAGTCTTAATGGAGTTAAAGCATAACTGACAAACAGTATTAATGTGGTCTTACAGTATATTATGCTTACTGTTGAGTATACTATGGAGTCTAAATAGGCTGTATTCAGAGCTGGTGACTTCTATGGGAAGTTTAAGTTCAAAAGTTAGGGTAAGGTGGGGGGGAGGGGGTTTTTTGCAGGTTTTTTAACTCAGTTTTAGATATATGATATGATATACGTATATATCAGGACTGTCAATCGATAAAAATATTGTTTATCGCATGATTGTCCATAGTTAATCGCAATTAATCGCACATTTTTTATCTGTTCAAAATGTAGCTTGAAGGAAGATTTGTCAAGTATTTAAAGCAAAAATTTGCCTGAAATCTCACAGATTTCATTTCCTTCCGTGTAAGAAAAACATCAAATGTGAATTTCATTATGGAACATTTTAGCCTATTGTTTGTACCTAAAGCCCCCCCCCTGCCCTACAAGGAATAAAAGTCTCTGGGAATTTCTAAGGTCACGGTCACGGTATGATTCTTAACATCACATCGGGGGTCTAAAAGTTATTTCCCCTTCTGTGCACTCGTCTCCAATCACAAGATACGTTTAGAATGAGAAGAGCAGGTTGGACACTTTTTTACCCAAATATAGGAAGGGTATTATGGTTTATACACCATAAACATCAGCATCTAGCGCTACATGGTTATGATTAAACTTGTATGTGTTCATGCATGGTGAAAGATTGTTGTTACAACTAATTGTCAGGCGATGGTGATGGACTGAGAATGGACATTGTGCGGAGGAAAAGTACTGGCATTCCACCTCCAGAAGGACTATTTTGGGGGAAACTCCACCTTGTGGGCGTAGCTGCATGAGGTCTGAAAAACTGATGTGCAGAGTTTTGGTACTAACTCCTCATTATGGGCCCATTACTCAGCTCTGGATACAGCCATGTATCTCTGCTATGCTGTACTGTACATTACGAGAGTGATCATTCCTCAGCTTACATTAATACAAGTCGCTTCCACAAATATGACTTGGGATTGGCTTTGTTGAGTAATTGGGAAATAATGTGTATATTTGCTGTAACTTCCAATAAACACTGGAAGAAAAAAAAAAAAAAAAAATTAATACAGCTATTGGATAGCACGAAAATGGCACCATGAATTTGTCTCGTGAGCTACAAGTGACCCAGAGGGGTCAACTAGGATATCCAAAGTGACACAGAATGAAACAAAAAATTGAAAAATACGATCAATTCACCAGAGAAATCTAAAGTTGAAACTTAAGCTCCAGACTTCTAAATAACAGGAGGTAGCTGTTAACTATTGACCTCGAACTCCAATTAAGACAAATACCCCTTGAAGCGAGCATTCCATTGAGTGGTTTGAGATCCTGACATGTTGAGCTTTTTTTCAGTCCCCGAGACGTTAACTTTCTTGGACCGACCTAGCCAAAAGCCCTTCGTATTTTTGTAGCTTAGATGTGAACGCAAAAGAAAAACAGCTTTTCATCTGATTTTCAAAGTCAGCCTTTTGACTGGTTTTGTCTCCTGCCTAACTATTCTTGTGCTTGCCATCACACAAGCACAATTCATTGAAAGGAATGCAGTGAATTTCCTGTTAGCTCTTGTGGGGGGGGATATGGTTTGTTTTTCCTGTTGCCGGGAGCCAATTTTTTTTTTTTTTCCCTTGCCCTCTTTAACTTCCTGTCTAGGAGCTTGACTTTACAGAGAGGCTGCAGGGGTGAGCGTCAGAGGCCATTGATTAGACTTCTGTTATCCGTCACCCAGCTCCCCCCACCTCCCCCCGATCCACCATTACAAACTCCCAGATCACATCCATTTCAGGCTGGGCGAGTCAAAGATGTGGGTTGTGCTTTTAAAACGAGGATTTGAAGGGCCGGGAAGGGGGGGAACGGGGAGGGGGAAATGCTTTTTAAGCATTATTAAAGAAAAACAAAAAGGCACAAAACCCGTATAGGTGACTTTAAAGGCTCTGCTGGTGGTGGTGGAGATTATCATAATCTCATGCCATGCTGCTGGTCGGCGTGCTCTGGGTGCTTCCGATGCTTGCGTTGGCGCTGCTGTTCTCCGAGGGGGAAGGGTTGGTGGAGACAGGTTGTCGTTTCGCTCCCGAGCAGGGACATCCTGAGGAAAAGATGAGAGAGAAACCAATAATAAGAAACTGATGAAAAGGAAAGAACCAATAAAAAAAAAAATATATATATATATATATTTCCTTACCAGGAAGATTTGCTGCAGTCGAGCTAATGTCCAGTCCAGTTGGGTACCCTGAAATAAGCAGAATGAGACCATTTTAGATCCAGACAAATAAACTCAGATCTCTATTTAATCAGAATATCATTTACCTGTTTTAATTCTGATAAACCACAGTGCTCCAATAAGTAATACTCCAATTAGGAAGCCTCCAAATGCGATGCCCAGAACACCAGGTAGGCCAAAATCAAAGCATGGGGGGGCTGAAACATATAATTGAGAAAAAAAAAACACAATGTATGAAAGCTTCAGTTAAACAACAGCAATCACAGCAAGCACAAGTCAGAACTGATTGTTTACCATCCATGCCAACTAGGGGTGTAACGATTCCTCTACTGCATCGATGTACCGATTTATGTTCCTACGATCCATCTATATCGATAGGTACTCGGCAAGTTGTCCTTCATGGGGGGGCGGTAGATCTAAAATCCATTTGCAAGATAAATAATTGGTTGTATTGATACTAAGAATTTGCACCTTGTATTTATGCACAACAGACGTTATACAGATGTATTTTTTTAGCACTTTTAATAGTAAAGAAATGTTAAACGTTACTCCGATTCGTTCACTCTCCATTGTCCATTTAAAGGTCCTATATTGTAAAAAGTGAGATTTTCACATCTTTTATATTATAAAAAACAGGTTAAAGTGCTGCTATAAATACTGTTAAACTATCAAAACGCTCAATATACGGAGAAACACACAGCCCGTATTCAGAAATTGTGTTTTAAACAAGCCGTTAGGATTTCTGTCCATTTGTGATGTCACAAATCTACAATATTTAGACCATTACACAGTTTATTTCCTGTTGCAGTGTATGTAAATAACATCAGCTGACAGGAAGTAAACATGGAACCAAACTGTTGCCTAGCAACACAATTCCATTGAAATGCGCTAAAACAGAGCGTTTCAGACAGAGGGTAAATACAGGTATATTCAGGTTGACAGTATGAGGATAATAAAGGTTTTTTTAACATTACAACATGTAAACATGTTCTAATAGAAACACAAAATACAAAATAATAAATAAGTAAGAACCTGAAAATGAGCACGATATGGGACCTTTAACTTGAATAGAAGTTGGTTTATTATATTTTGTTTTTAAATATTGCACTGCCTTGTATCTTGAGAACTGAAGCAGCGGCTCCTGAAGTTGCACTTTTTATTATTTTCAAATAAAAGTTGTATGTATTTGTCATTAATCATTGTGTTTACTTGTTTACATCCATAATTAATCTATCCCTGATTCCCTTACAAGAGAACTTCCTGTCCAGTATCCAGGTATTTGTATATCTACATGAGCCAAATATTGTCCTTGATCGTATCGGAACCATGGAAAGTGTATCATTACACCCCTCAAGCCGACACATATGAAAATACATTTAAACAAATGTTCTGCTAGGTGGTCTTTTTTGTCACAGTGACATTATCTTCATGTGATGATGCAAATTGTGGCTATATTACAGATGTGAGATATTACTGTATATTTCAAATCCAGAGATATATAACATAATATGTTTCACTTGGGGAGCAGCAAAATAGATTTCAGTAACCTTATAAAGATTGGCTGATTTCTCCAGAGGACCACAGCAAACAAGAAGTACCAGTTGCCAGCACCAAATCTTCTTGCAGTGTAACAGAACACCCACACAGTAATTGTGCCGGTATGTCTAGTGAATATTATGTTAGGCAACAAAAATCTTGAATTCAAGATGTGGGAGTTTCCTGGCATGCACCAATAACAGTGTTTTTTTTAATCCTGCTTTCAATAACAACCTTGCAATAACAATGATTTTTTTGAAAAAAAAAAAAAGAAGAGATGACTGTATGTTTACTGTGACGGAGAGAGTCTCTACCAGTTGATTTTCATCCTGGCACTAGTCGAAAACAACAGCTGCCTTAAAGGTCAATTTGAAGATTTATGGTACAGATTCTAAAAGGACTAACAGTAACGCGGTACGGTCCTATAATACTACTCTTTTCCCCCCTCCTTGTTACCATGGCAATACAAGCAAAGCCCATGCAGCGAATATGACGGTTGTGCAGGGTTAGACCTCAGCTGAACTGAGATATCAAAGTACATTTGTGCCCGCTGTCTCTGTTCTAATTGAATGATACAAATTTCAACGGACAATCAAGTTTTGGCATTGGTGATGTTCTGTACTTCACTGCTGACAAACTTGATAGAAAACATACAAATCTGAGCCAGCAGCAATAAGGAATAATTTCCCCTCAAATCAGCTCTGAAAGAGAAAGAGAACAGGACTTTTGTCCATGACACTGTGTGGACAGACATCCAGGACTAGCCTGGCAATGCCATCCCAGTTCTGCTTCGCTCATTGTGGTCTGGCACGGTGAATGAATTACCTCGAGATACATGTCATTTCAGTACAATAGTTCATTGACATTTTTCCCCTTCACCCAGATGTCACCTTAAAGGGACTGTTAGTAAGAATCAGAAGTTGCTTGTTAACGGCGACACCTGTAGCTGTTAAGTCGACGAAAGTCAGCGTCCTGTTGCTCGCGCTTGTACTCGCTCTAGACATGAACGAGCATCGCTCAAAACAGTGAGGCGACACACGTCAGCTAAAACCACAATATCACTCTATATTTCAGCTGCTTGGCAGTAATGTCAGCTGACCAGACGAAGGTCTCTCCATGAATCAATGCTGATCCTAGTGTTGGCTCTTCCTGCCTCAGCCTCCCAACTGCGGCCGGAGGGAGACACCGGAGTTTTGGTCGGAGACGATAACGTTTCTCTCTGCGGAGCCCCGTCACTTTAAAAGACACGGGAAACCTCTGTTGGTCTGGAGGAGCTGCAGCAGTTATTTCTGCACAAACGTTCACTGTACATTCACTAGATATTCTCAGAGCTAAACTAACTATTCTGCAGTGTGGAGTGTGCGCGCATGCACGTGAGAGTGGAGCGAAAGAATGAGAACGAGCGTGGTGTGTGAGTGAAGGCAGGCAGAGGAGCAGAGTACAGCAGAGACTCCGGTCCTGGAGACCAAAGCTACGGTCTCCCCCGCGTCCTCCGACCGCGGCCAACACTGTTTAACAGACGGGCTTCACTAGATAGAATTTTGCTGTTTTGGTGCTTCCGTGTAGTTTGTGTTGGAGTCTTGTCTGAACAGCGTAGCTACACGCGAGCGCGCATGGGACACCGACCAGCAATGATTTATACATGTAAGAAGTTACAAACAGTCCCTTTAAATGATAACTTCAGGATTTTTCAACCTGGACTGTATTTCCTCATGTTTTTGTGCCTAAGTGACTAATAGGTACAATATTTTTTTTTTATATTTCCAGTATTGAGGGATAACGCTGTAACCGGCAGCCGCAAAACGAGCTGCGGGGGCAAGTGAGCAGCGTCAAAATATCGACGGCGAAACCGGTGCGCAATCACCTACCTACACCGTGCCCACACCGAATCTGTTATATGCACTTCCTGTCATGTAAACAAAACTACGTAGGCGACCTATCAGCTGTGAGCTTGAGATCAGACTGGAGACGTAAGCACTTATCTTCCTTTGTTTGTTCTTTTTAAACAGAAAACACACGTTTAATATTGTGATATTTACTGGAAATGACATATAATATAGGCAACAGAAGTAGGAAACTTTCAGCTTTCAGCTTTGATGGCGATCTCCCTCCTGCCAGCTGCCACCTTATTGAGGTTTTCGTAGTGAAATGAGGAGTTATCATATAGATAATTCTTTGTTTCAACTTCACCAATCAGCCACTCCTGGTTCATTGAGGCGATTTCAAAGCGAGCGACAGGAATAAATAGAAACAGCTGGGCGTCTGACAACATGGCGTGCCACGTTGCTCTACGTCGCTCACTGCCGGAACATTCCAATAAAAAAAGGACATGGTTCTGAAGCAGTGTTGTTAATGACTTTGCGGTGCACAAGACCTGTAGGATAAACTTCTAATGGGTGAGTACTGAGTTCTTTTTGTTATTATCTAGTGTGGATCAGGGATTTAAATCTGCAGCACTGGAATTGTTACGTCTCATATGTTGGGAAATGCGCAGCTCCTGTAATCTGTGTCTGTGATAATATTTGGCCGCTGAGTTCAGGGTTAAATCAGCGTTGATAAATTTGGCGCACCGGCTGTTGATCACAGGCTGGTTTCCAGGATGGGAGTTGCATGGTGAGCCTGTCCATGGGGGCATAGCAATTGTCTGCTTTGCAATTGTCTGGAGTGGTTGTGTACGCACGAGCATGTGCTTGTGTTCGGGGTAAGGACCCAAGAAAAAAATTTGCACCAGGGCCAATCACAATTATGTCACGCTGCTGTCGTCAATGCAACGTTACGTTCACTTATAAGTGTCTGACAACATTATGACATTAGGGGAAGTCTCTCCGAATATCTGTACCCTCTGGCTCAAATAAATACGGTTGGCTGTCAAATTCAAAACCTCATCTACATCGTCAAAATCATCTAAATATACAGACATGACATTGGAAATCTTTCAGATAACACGAAGCTACGCTTTCTGTTCTCCAACACAGCAAATTCTGCCCGGCCAGGACTCACGTTTCCAACATGGATGTATTCCACTATTCCACCGTTGTCTTTCGGCAAAACATCCCCTCGAGACTCTTTCCATAATGTCAGATACTTATAATAAAAATCAGAGCCTGTCGTGGCAAAAACAAGCACTTTTAATGGACGTAAATGACGGTGCCAGCTTGCCCCAATAGCTCCATATTGCAGCCTGTGAGCAGCTGCCGTCTACAGCCTCTACCTCAATACTGGACCAGTTTCAGAAATTGTTGTCGCTATTAGTCAGTTTAGACACAAAAACATGGGAAAATAGGTTGAAAAATACTAAAGTTACCCTTTATACTCAGCGGTTTCTAATCTTTGCTTCAGATTTTCAAGCAGCAACTTTTTTTTAAATATTCTTTATCCTTAAGCTTCCACCAAGATCATTTTTTAGATAATTTTGACACTGAAAGCAGTTTGAGGGTTTGGAAAATTGTTTCCAGGCTTAAATTTTGTACCAACTTCTGAATTTAGGAATATAGTGTGGCTCTGCAAGGCTACTAAGCTGCCAGTGTGTGCATGCTATGGGTTGCATATCAAGTAAAAACAGTGTACAAACACTTGCTTTCCTTTCTCCCCCATCTTCTGCTACCTGCAGAGATCCTCCCCCAAGTATCTGGAACATTTTGAAGAAACTAATCATCACCTTTGCACGAGTTTCTCTCACCTGCCTCTGCTGCCTCGTGCCTCCTGGTGGAATGTGCTAGGCTAAGTACGGTACTACTGTACTGTATACTGGGCTTCATACAATACAGCTCCCCTTCCCTGAAGTACATTAAAGAGAGGACATGAGGGGACAGAAGACAGTGGGTTTGTTTTGTAGAAACTTGCCACCACTCTGCGCATCATGAATATGTGATATGTTCTGTTAGATGAACTTAATGCTAGTATCAGAACAGAACATTTCAAATGAACTGCATGGACATGAGGAAATTCTGATATTGTACATGTGACTCCATAAGGTTTCTTTTTTTTTTTTTAAATTAAAATGATGAAAGCTACATTAAATGCAATCATGCTTTGATTAAACACTAACAACTGAATTAAACATGACCCAGATTACTGAAACAGTGACATCTTGTGGGCATTCAGGCCAACTGCATCTTAAAAAAAGCCAACCCAGTTTGTTGATCTGTCAGCGAGGAACGTTCCTTGACCCCCCAAATGAGCCAGAAACATCACAGCAACTCGGAGCAGGCTTTCTCTTGAGACATTTTTTTTTTTTTCTGTAATCAGTTGCCGTGTTAGTTTGTACAAGTGAGGCTTTGACAGCAAAGCTGAATAAACAAGCGCAGGAAGCAGAAGCTCCAGTTAGTGCAGGTGGAGAGGAGGAGGAGGAGGAGGCAGACAGCAGGCCTGTGCTGTGACTCCCTGGAGCC
Source organism: Sebastiscus albofasciatus (assembly GCA_916701655.1). Taxonomy (NCBI): domain Eukaryota; kingdom Metazoa; phylum Chordata; class Actinopteri; order Perciformes; family Sebastidae; genus Sebastiscus; species Sebastiscus albofasciatus. The sequence continues at coordinate 52,061 of CAKAOI010045926.1, read as the reverse complement.
CTCTGTATGAACACTAGCAAACAGGAATGATGGCTGAATGGAGCACTCAGTAGTCCTGCCCAGCGAAGGCTCGTGACAGAATGCAGTCTGCAAAACCAACATGCTCCTTTACAACTAGCACCATTCCTGTACTTCAGGTCCCGGTCTCAAGAGGAGAAAAAAACATTTGGTAACACTTCATTTTACAGGTCCACAAATTTCATGGTAATTAGGTGATAATTAGAATAAGTAACCTATTTGAAATTTCTTTGTAATTACTGCCAAATTACCGAAAATCACTTTAATACAAACATTATTTAATAATTATATGCTAAAATAGCATTTAATTATTAAAATAGGGCCCTTACGCTTGAGAAGCGGCTGTGCGCTGCTCTTCATCGGAAGTGGAAAACTAATAGAAGACACTTCTGATCAGGCACAAATCTCACCGTTGTGCGACTTATTGACTACACAAATATAATCTGGCAGCTGATGTCATGATTCAGGGAGTTTTTTAAAGAAATTTCAAAGAAGTTATTTGATAATTATTATCTTTTTATCAGCAGACATGGAAATAAAGCATATCAATTAACTTTATAGTCGTTTCCTGGATTATAATTAAATTATATTAAATAAATTACCAGCTATTTATTACTGCTTATTAGGAAATAGCGGAATATAATTATTAAATAATATTTATAATATATATAAAATAATAATAAGAAGAATAAGAATAAGAATAATAATAATAAAAGTCCAGCATCAAGTCCCAAGTCAAGACAGCCAACACAGTAATTGTTGATACATTTTGAGGTAAATATTGAGGTCATTTGCCAGTAATTCCAAAGAAATTTCAAATAGGTTACTTGCTTTTTATCACCTAATTACCGTGAAATTTGCAGACCTGTAAAATGAAGCGTTACCAAACAATTTTTAATTGCGTAATTTAAAAACAAAACACAAGAGGAGGACAAACAGGACACAGGAAAGCATGGATGCTGCAGGACTGACACACCAAGCTTTTATCTTTCTCCTCTAGACGGAAATGGAGGATAAAGGAAGCTTAAAGAATAAACAAATCCATTATCAGTTTCTGACAAACTTCAGGTGATTCCTCATTTAATCAACATCTACTTCCTTTCTGAAATTGAATCATTTGAATTTTTCCTAGAAATGAGTCATCTGCCTGGAGACTATTCTTCCTTTGAGGGAAGACATCTTTTCCCTGTTTGAGTCAAACTGTGTTGAATGGCCTGACAATAGCGCCGGGTCCCGGTGGCTGTGTTTGGACAGCAACAGTCAGACCCCCTTGGAAACACAAAGGAGTTCACCCCTGTCCCCCGAGGGCCATTACTTCTGATTGTGGCCACAAGGTCAGCCTGCAGGCCTTCCTAAAAGGACGAGGCCCGGCCAGGCAGCCTCTTACTGGCTTCACTGCATAATATCCTGAGTTCACTGCTATGACAACGGCCTGCGCAGCACTTGTTGTGCGCGGGAAGCAACAATTGGAACGAGAATTATAGCAGCGAGCAGCAATTCACTGGCCGAGCACCAGACTAGCAATTAAGTCTCGAGGGCAAAAAAAAAAAAAAAAAAAAAAAGGTAATTCAAAAGTTTTAGTTTTTCTACCGAGAGTTCAGAGAGTTTATTGCTGGAGAATTAAATATGAAACATTCATCTTCACAGGAAAGTTTTATCAAGAAAATGACACATTTTCAGGATCATTTTGGAGATTTGATGTGTTTGATGCGTTTTCAATAACGTGAAAGGAATCTTTTTTGTTTATTTGTTGATTGTATTGTTGAAACAAACTGAGAAGGATCACTTAAAGAGGACCTATTATGCTTTTGTGCTTTCCCCCTTTCCTTTAATGTGTTATATAGTTGTTTTGTGCATGTAAAAGGTCTGCAACGTTGCAAAGCCCAAAGTCCACGCTAAAGAGAGTTACTCCCCCCCACAGAAACACTGCTGCCAAACTGCCTGAAACGCCTTGCTCGAAGTCCCGCTTTTTCTTCCGTAACGTGGTGATGTCACAAAGTAACACATTTACATAATATCTGCCTAGCGGCTGGTCAAACAAAGCTTGTTAGAGTGGAGCTGGAGCAGAGTCTGAAGAGTTTGGTTTGGTCGACCAATCATAACAGAGAGGGCCAGCTGACCAATCAGAGCAAAGTGGGCTTTTTTGGAGGGTGGGGCAGGAGCTTAAACAGAGCTTTTCAGACAGAGGTTGAAAAGAGGTGCTGCAGCACAGCCGGTATGAGAAAAATAAAGCGTTTATTGAACATTAAAGCACGTAAACATGTTCTAGTAGAAACCCCAAATACAAGAATGAACCTGAAAATAAGCATAACAGGTCCTCTTTAATGGTGTTGCAGATGTTTCTTATAGCTGTTGTGAACTTTCTTGTTCCACTGAATTGCCTATTTACTGGATGCATTATGTGACATTTATAGAATATAATATTTGTACATTTAAAAAACAAAACTGGCTCCAGGAATACAAAATGATAAAACAATCTATGACCTACAATTCGTTTACACAAATTTTTTTTTCTGTCAGGAAAGTTTTAGTGAGTAAGTTAGCGAAGGAAAAGAAGAAAGGAAAAAAAAGTAAATCAGCTAAATCAATAGAGCTGAGCTTAGTTGCCTAATAACAAATTGGGATTTGGTCCAATCTGGTCCGATGAGAGCTTAAGTAGCATCTGAACTGGACTCAAAAAAAGTTCCATGTTTTGGAGTTAAAACTGAACTCACTTGGTGGTTGCAGACACGGCTGGGTAACCTCCAGATTCCTCTTCACTCTTCCTCCATCTCCACATTTCTAGAGAAAAAAAACAATATCAACAAAACCCATAATGTCACAAGTGTGTCAAAAAACATCAGTATTTTGATCTTGAGGCCCATCAAAACGCTCACACCACAACAGATCCACACTGACACTCAACACAACATATTCTAGACAACCAAAGGAAAAGTTGTAACGCAGGTTATATATCCTTACATAAACTACCTACCTCACTGTAGCAAAGCTTGACGGAGCATTCCAGGTCCCACGTGGTGGACGTCATCTCTGGGAGCTGATCTAAGGAGAAGCTGAGTCGGGTGCTGCCGGAACAAGAGTTTACGGAGCAGGCCTCTGGCATGAAAGGCAGCTCTTTCACTATGGGGCACGAGCCCGTGGAGCGCACGAAGCATCTGATCACTTTGATGGTCAACTCGATATCCCCTAAAGTGTGCCCTGAAATCTACAGGAAACAGAGAAAATAACCTTTAACAGAACAGAAAAAAAGCCCAAAAAAGGCCATCATGGCAACATATTACAAGTGCAATGAGTATAAAACCTCTTATTAGCAGTAATTAATTCATTCATTCATTATTAATAGCTGTGTTTCAGAAAGAAATACAGTATTATGCATAAGCACATTTAAGTGACTTTGAAATGTTTGGCACAGACTGACCAATATCATATATTAGCTGCTAAACAAGTCTATTTATTCTACATTTTCCACTGTATATTGAGCTATTTTTGAGCAGGAGTTGAGTGAAGAGACCTGAAATACAGCCACAGGCGCATTTTGCGTTGGTTCAGAGGGCTCAATGGACCCCCTTGAGGCCGTAGCCAATATTTTTTTTATAATAACACAGAACTAATAATTCATTGTAATGATGAATAATATCGACCTTGTTGTGTCTTCTTATTCTTAATAATACTTGCTATTTTTCCTACGTTTGTACTTTTTAAACAGGACACACACATTTTATAATGTGATATTCACTGGAGATGACACAATATAGCCAACAGCAAGTTGTAGAAACTTTCAGGCGATCTTCATCCAGCCAGCTGCCACCTTATTTTGTTTTTTTGTAGTGAAATTAGGACATATCATATAGGTAACTCCTCATTTTAACTTCACGGATCAACCGTTCCGGTGCTTTCAAAGTGAGCGACAGGAATGACGGGGCGCTGCAGTGCAGCGTCGCTCGCAGGCCAGTTAGAAACATCCCAGTAGAAAACAAAGCAATCATACTGATTTTGTCGCCGATGCTCACTCGCGTCACACTCAGTTAGGTCACGGTGTGATGCAAATGACACACAGCATCCCAATACGCTAGACCTCTCTGTGTTGTACACATTCCCTCTAGATTTTTTTTGGTGAAACCCCCCCCTCCCGAACCTTGAAGTTCAAACTGCACCTATGAATAACAGCTAGGGGAGGATGAATGATTTCTTACCTCTGCATAAATTCTCTTGTCACTCTGCACCTTGGTGTTGGGGTCCAGGGGAGAACGGTAGTCTGGGGAGGCGTACAGCTGCATCACCAGAGGCATCTGATGAGGGGCGTTAGTTGTGATGGGAATGACTGGTGCTGGTGATGTTTCCATCACTGAGAGAGAAATAGAGAAACCATATACATCCATTTTAACTTAAGGAGGACCTATTATGCTTTTGTGTTTTTTCCCATTTCCTGTAATGTGTTATATAGTTGTTTTGTGCATGTTAAAGGTCTGCAAAGTTTCAAAGCCCAAAGTCCACGCCAAAAGGAGATACTCTCCCCCACAGAAACACTGCTCCTGAACTAAATGAAACGCTTTGCTTGAAGTCCCGCCTTTTGTTCCATAACGTGGTGATGTCACTAAGTAACACATTTTCAGTTTAGCACGCCCTCAAACAAAGCTTGTTAGAGTGGAGCTGGAGCGGAGTCCAAGGAGTTTGGTTCAGTTGACCAACCACAACAGAGAGGGCACAGCTGACCAATCAGAGCAGACTGGGCTTTTCGGGGGGAGGGGGCTCAAACAGAGCATTTCAGACAGAGGGTGAAAAGAGGTGCTGCAGCACAGCCGGTACTAGACAAATAAAGTGGTTTCTGAACATTAAAAGCATGTAAACATGTTCTAGTAGAAACCTAAAATACAAATATGAACCTGGAAATTGAGCAAAATAGGTCCTCTTTAAACAGCCCTTTCCTGTGCACACTATTCTGTTATGCCCCTCTTTTTGAGGTCTATACCCTCCTCAAGACAAAAATCTTCCAAGTTTTTATCATTTAGCTACAAGGCAAAGACTCATACTGAGAACAGAAAACTCAAAAAGGTCTTTCAAGTTGCAGCGTAGCACATTGTGTATGTAAAATAATACATTTAATGTAATAATGATGATGATGATGAATATTACAGCAGATATTCCATCTCATGCTGGCATTGTGTAACATGTATTATGCGTGGGCTTTTGCACAGTACTCCATCTACTCTCTTTGTAGAAAAAGCCTCAAAGATGAAAACAACTTTTTTTACCTTTTATCATCTTACCTGCAGGGTTGTCTTTTTTCCTGAGAACCAGCAGAACCATATAGTCCTCTGGTCTGAGTTCAGTGTAGCTGGTGAAAGTAGTGACTCTGAAATGTTCTAAGGCCTTCTTTTGCACATCCCCCGCATTGTCGCTGCTCAGTGTAAATATAGGCGGGATTCTGTGTGTGATGGTGGGCAGCAGGATGTCGTTGTTCGACTGTAGAAAGAGAGTTCAAATGAATCAGTAATGACTTAGAGACTGTCTTGTACAAGTAGTCACTCAATAATAGCCATATTTTCACAGGCGTTGGAGAGATTGCTGTGTGTAAGAAATCATTTAACCCCGTTATTAAGTGAGTCACTCTATCGACAGATTGGAGTCTTTGTCATCTTAATAAATCCTATCTCACAGACAATAAATATGGTAACTCTGTGCTATAACTGCTGGAGTGTGTGTGTGTATGTGAGCGCTTACACCAAACTGGGTGTGTTGTGGGTTGAGGAAGGTCCATGTGGTGCCCTGAGGGCCTCTCAGGAACACTTTGGTCTCCTTAGCGTCGACACGAAGCGATACATTGCTGCAAACGTGAAAGAATCAAAAAAATTTGCCAATAAAGATTTAAAAAAAAAAAACATAAGATGCAATGTCTTGTGAATCTTAAGGTTTACCGAGTGCTAGAATTCTCCGGGATGTTTATGATGTGAAGCTCGGCGGCGTCGCCGGGGTTCTGTTGCTGCGGCGAGCACGATTTGAGCGAAACAGAAACGGTCGTTTCAATCTTCATAAAGTGCTTCTCTAATGCGTACTCGTTTCTAAGGATGCAGTTACGGGAGCCAGGTTTGGTTCCAGGTTTGGTTCCTGTAAAACAGAAATGACATTCCAAGGGAAATTATGAGTAATAAAATTATTTCTACATGCGTAATCTCATAATAAAGACAACAGCTCCCAAATATTGGACTGCCAGCACTTCTGTTTAAACACTTAATTGAAGCAGTGGGGTAGCGGCTGCAATAATAAGCAATAAGCAATTACAATTAAAGCCTATTTTTCTATATTTATTCAACTGGGTAGTAGTTACGTTCAGTGTGGCTGGTAACAGTTTACAGTGTTTTGCTGTGGCCAGCACCGGGGAGCCACAGCCCAGTCTGCAACAGAGGACCAGACTGCTGGGGACAGGCACATTAGTACCCTGCCTTTTCCCACTATGGGAGATGCTCCAGGAGCAGTCTCATGAGAGAGCACACTATGCTCAGCCTTTGACCAAATAATGGTGACTGATGGTTTACAGGTGCTGGTGCAGTGCTCAAATTACTATGCACATTCTGTTTGAAAACACCATGCTGGAAATGGGTGTGATATATCCCACTGCACCTCATATAGCTAGGTAACGCTGAGCAGTGTGAAAGACACAACCAGCATATCGGAGCCAGGTTTTGACAAGAATATGAGTACTCAAAGGCTACAAGTAAAGGTGTCGTGATATACCGGTATTGATGATTACCGTGATATTTAAAAAAATGTAATACACCAAAATACACATGATAATATCATGTAAATAATCCAGCACCTCTTCATCATCATTTCTTTTTGTTCTTGCTTTGTCTCCCTCATCGAACACCACACACACACACAAATTAGTGCAATTCATTTGCCAAAAAAAGACACAAATAGTAAACAAAGTTAAAAATTAATTTGACTGATAGCATTATTATTATTTTTTTTTCGAATTTTCTAGAGATATCACGATAATATCATGATTTTTTTTGTGTAGTGACAATCTGATATTGTGACAGCCCTGCTTGGAACATACAGAGATTATACCCCGCATGGTTTGAGATAGCTTTTCCACTATAAAATCTTTTTTACAATTAGAGGACATAGAGAGTTGAATTCGAGCTGACCGCTATTGTCCTCCTAGCATAAAAGAAACTACCAGCTTTTACTGCGACAATGTCCTTTGTGGTCCACAGGAGGTGGAAGTATTTGCGACGACTAGAATGATTGAGTGTGGTGTCACGTCAATCTACTTTTAGTTGAGCAACTAGAATTTAAAAGTAGCTTCCTTAAAGGGACTATTTGTAACTTTCAGAATTGCTTCTTAACAGCGACACCTGTGGCCATGAAATCAACGAAAGTCAGCGTCGGGCTCGCGCTTGCTCGCTCTAAATAGACCTGAACGAGCATCGCTCAAAACAGTGAGGCGACACACGTCAGCTAAAACCACAATATCACTCTATATTTCAGCTGCTTGGCAGTAATGTTAGCTGACCAGACCAAGGTCTCTCCATGAACATGATTTAGATCTGATCCTAGTGTTGCCTTTTCCTGCCTCACCCTCCTGCGCCCGAAGGGAGACACCGGCAACCGGAGCCTCTCCTCCGCTGCCTGCTTGCATTCACTGACACAGCGCGCCTTCACAAGACATGGAAAACCAACAGAGGAAAACCAACAGAGGTTTTCCGTGTCTTGTGAAGTGACGAGCCTCCGCAGAGAGAAACGTGAACCGTGACACCGGCACCCGGTATCTCCCTGCGGGCGCAGAAGGGAGACGGTAACGTTTATCTCTCTGGAGGAGCTGCAGCATTTATTTCAGCACAAACGTCCACTGAACATTCACTAGGTATTCTCAGAGCTAAACTAACTCTTCTGCAGTGTGGAGTGAGCGCGCGTTCACGTCTAGAGGTGGAGCGATTACGCGAGAACGCGCGCTGTCTGAGTGAAGGCGAGCAGGCAGAGGAGACGAGGCTCCCAGCATACGCGAGCGCGCATCATACTCGAGCGCGCATGTGTGCCGACCCGCTACATTTATACGCTTACAAAGTTACAAACAGTCCCTTTAAAAGGTCCCATATTGTGGAAAGTGAGATTTCCATGTCTTTTTTGATTATAAAGCAGGTCTAGGTGCTATATGAATACTGTGAAAGTATCAAAATGCTCAATCCACACAGCCCTTATTTAGAAACTGTGCCTTTAAATGAGCTGCCAGGACATCCATAACGTTGTGATGTCACAACTATACAGTCACCCGTAGAAGTGCCGCTAAACTCCCCCAGTGAATCTGCAGTGACGCTGCGAAGACGGCAACAGCACAGATGTGGAAGACCGGAAAATAAACTGACCAATCAGAGCAAACTGGGCTTTTTTTTTAGGAAGGGGGGCTCATAGAGACAGGCGCTAAAACGGAGCATTTCAAACAGAGAGTGAATACAGGTATATTCAGACAGACCGTATGAGAAAAATACAGAGTTTTCGTAACATTAAAACATGTAATCATGTTCCGGTAGAAACCCCAAATACAAGTATGAACCTGAAAATGAGCACCATATGTCCCCTTTAATGCTGCTTAACAAGCCTCTTTTGCACTACAGTAGCAATACTGTAGCATGACCTGAATTTCAAATCACATTGACACATTCAAGGAACCTAAGGGACATTTACATATTTTCTCCTCAGCAAGCTTTCAAGTTGGCAACGAACGGTTGTGTAGTCATTGCACAGACTTACCAAACGCCTACGACAAGGCCTACGCAAGTTCACCTAACACCTCAATACGAGCCGAGGGATACAAGGAAATAGCGATGTAAACCGCTGCGCTGCTTGAGTAATTTTAATGCCCTTGTGGACTATGAGTCAGTAAAACATGAGCTGAAACTAAAAGTGGTTGAAAACACAACATTTCATCACAATTTAAATGACACATTTAATAAAATGGGAAAAGAGCAGTATGCCATAGCCAGACTGTAACACCCCTATAATTGATAGACCTGCAGAAGGACAGACAATCACAATGAGTGGGATTATTAAAACTGAAAATACTGTAAAAGACACTGGACATAAAAGCAGCCAACCCCACCACCGTTCACTAAATCTAAACCCTTGTCAGAGCTCTGCTTTTGCCCAGACCGCCTTAAGGAGGCTTTGTTAGGAAATAATTGTGCTTGCATGGAGCATCCCGCTGCTACTGCTGCTGGCAATAATATTCGTTATGTCGAGCCTTTACTCATGACATGAATGCTCGCTTTAAATCACAGTGTTTTTGTGCCTCCATCCTCAGCATTGGCGGCTTGTCAATGTACAGGTTATTTGTGTTTCAAACGTGAATCATGACAGGGTAAGTGAGCATTAGTAGTGCTGCATATTTTTTTGAAAATACAGTACAAAGCACTTTCAGTTTGGTTGCAAACTCAAAACTCCACATGTTTGGTGCTCCATACACCGTATGTTAACGCCAGTTGTAGTACTCGAGACCGGTCTCAAGACCACTTTTTGAAATATGAATCAATATTCTGTTACGTTAATGCCTATTTTTCTATCTTTCTTCCTATTGGCTGTGCTCCGGTCACATGACCGGAGCACAGCCAATAAGAACTCTCTCTCAATGAAATGATCTGTGATTGATCAAAGTCTCCCGTCACAGGCTTGATTTTTTAAAGCCTGAAAACAGAGCCATGAGGAGGTGCAGAAGTCTAGTTATCTCTCAGAACACTTGAATTACAATATGCTGAAAGGTTATTATGGAATTTTTTCCCAATGATGCCAAAAATATACTGCCAATTGCCACTTTAATAGACGGCTCAAGAAAAAACTGACTCAACTCACCCCGCCCTCCCCTACATATAAAATGTGAAAAGGTAGAAGAGAGACAATATTTGATATTTAGAATTGTATTCAGTATCTTAAACCTGCAGTAGGCAGAATATTTTTGGCATCATTGGGCAAAAATTCCATAATAACCTTTCAGCATATTGTAATTCAAGTGTTTTGAGTGTTCCTATTGGCTGTGCTCCGGCTGGTGGGCGGTGCTTGGTATTTCCTTAGCAGATCTCAACTTGGCTGCCGGGTCACAAACCTTCTCATTTTACAGCTAAACAGTACACTACAAGATGTTTCTGAAAACATTTGAGGCAAGAAATAGGCATTACAGTAACAGAATATTGATTCATATTTGATCAGCGCTGCCTAGTTTGACCGTTTGATCGGAGTTCGCGAGTGATTGGCGGCCGACTAAGAGACGGCAGACTCCAGCTCGGCTCCGATTGGTTGTTTTCCTCCGGTCTGTGAAATCTTGCAGATGCCGTTAGGATCACCAGAGGACACAGAGGCACATGATTTTTTCATGCACTACTGTCAGGATATAGACAGTTTTATAAAAAATAACTTTTTAAAATCATATTTCTTCCATTTCTACCCACAGCAGCTGTAAGTATATAGTATTGTGACAAAGCAATCTATTTCAGAAGACTGTATATTCCCTTATTGGTTTAAAGGTGCCTTTGTAGGAGAATGGCCATATGGCAGCCGGTGCTTGGCCCACACACCGTATTTTAAAACAGCATGGCGTCTGGTTCTGTATGTAATGCAGCTTTGGGGGGGACAAATGTTGTGTGTGTTGTCACTCTCTCAGCCAACTCTGTACAGAGTCATCATCTGATCATACATACGGAGTTATAAATTATAAGTAAAAACAACATATTTGATGTCATTTAATTTATTTATCTGTGGTTGTCCATGTTATATATTATTAAAAAGCATGTGTAGTTTTGAGGTCCTCTGGATCGTGTTCCTGCAATTTGACAAAAATGTAGAATATGCAAAATGTTTTTTTAATGCAACGTGGTCGTATTCACAGCACAGTGTTTTCTCAGTGATTTACACTAGAAAGGGATTTCACACACATGATAAGAGAAGGTTAGTGATTAATTTTTATCAAGAGAGCTCTGGAAACAAACACTGCATCCATCCGTGTTTAGTGTACAGGAGACTCGCTGTATGAGCTGTATTTTGTGCCGACTGTAATTATTCCTTTGCTCTGTTCAGCACCAGAAATATTGTTTTGGACCAAACAAAGATGCAGATAGCATATTCTAGATAATAATAACAGTGTCAAGGTTGATCAATCTGAAAATCTTTTACAGTATTGTGTTGATCTAATAGAATCCTGCAGTATATTGCTGTCTCACATGCATCCTCATTTCATATGTTGTTCATATGATACCAGACCTTGTACTGGGATAGACACCCCTCCAAACTGGCAAATACAGCCTACAAGTTATTTAGAAGGAGAAGCCCTGTTAGTGTAAAAATTATGTTAAAGGTCCCATATTGTAAAAAGTGAGATTGTCATGTCTGTTCTTGTATAAAGCAGGTTTAAGTGTCATATAAATACTGTGAAAGTATTGAAACGTTCAATATACGGAGAAATACGCACAGCCCGTATTCAGAAATTGTGCGTTTGAAACAAGCCGTCAGGATTTCTGTCCATTTGTGATGTCACAAATATACTATATTTAGACCATTACACGGTTTTAAACGTAAACATTCTTAATATGTCCCAGTTTGTTTTGTTTGCAGTGTAAATGACATCAGCTGACAGAAAGTAAACATGGAACCAAACTGTTGCCTAGCAACGCAATTGCGTTGAAATGTGCTAAAATGGAGCGTTTCAGACAGAGGGTAAATACAGGTATATTCAGGCAGACAGTATGAGGAAAATAAAGGGTTTTTTTTAACTTTACAGCATGTAAACATGTTCTAGTAGAAACACAAAATACAAGTATGAACATGACAATGAGCACGATATGGGACCTTTAAAGGGGAAGCAAGCTTGTGATGTAATAGGGTATAAAAAGAAGCCCCATCAACAATGAATGGGAGACTGATTTTGTGGACCCACAGAATATTTGTTTTCTTTTTTATACCCGAATGAGCTTTATTCTACTGTAGTGTTGTCAGTTGTGAAACAGAAAATGTTCCCATATACTCAGAACATTCCCCTGGGTGCTCTCAGTTTCATCTATAACATCTCTCTCTATTCATTGTCTATGGAGCAGCTCCACACTTTATACCCTATGACATCACAAGCTTGAGTTTTAGCACTCTAGTTTTTGGATTTGGGAGAGACTTGTTCATGTTCACTAATATTTTTGCTTAGACCATAGGAATGGTATGAGGTATGAATTTTGAAAATAGGCGTCGTTGCCCTTTAATAAGATATCAGCCAGGTTACACAAACAATTTCTCACCTTTGGTTCCTGTCGATGTCATTGTTTTCAGATTTCGGACTGTGGTGAATGAAGTCACACCCCCGAACTTCTGTGTGGCCCACTTGACCAGCTCCTCATCTTCAGTGGGGAACAGTAGCCTGTGGACGTTGTTGAGATGTTGATTACAATGAAGGGTAATCGTGGAGTTGTTGTGTATCTGGAAAGAGGAGCCCAAGTCATGTCAATTAGTTTCATTAAATACTATTTGTAACTGTCAGAATCACCTAGGCCCTGAGAAGCACGAATCTGTCTGCTACAATAACACAGAATTGGGTGAGTCAGCTTTCTATCTATTTATATTCACCTCGTGTCTGCTCACATTTTGTCATATCAAACATGTCTGCCCATCCCTCTCACTCCCCACCATTACTTTTTCCTCACCCCTCCGCCTGACTCTCCCTCTATTCTCTGAGCGGGGTGCCGTTAAAAAGAAATGTTTATTATGGTTAAGTGTCCACGAGCTCAGTTGCACAACCCTGTTGGAGCCATGGTCCTTCCTTTGCTTCCTGAGTGGGGCCAGGAAATGGGACCTTTTTTAGCTTTGTGCGTCACCACGGTCGGCTGGAATCTGGCTCCATACAAGGTATAAATATATACATCCATCCCATCGACGAGACACTGCTGTTTCCTCGTCTGGGCCAATGGGAAATAATGGAGTTTACATTAAGCGGTGTATGAATAAGACGGCAGGGGGAGGGCGTTGGGAATATATGAGTTGAGATTGTCTGCAGCAGGCTTCTAGGCAGTTAGACATAATGTGCTCAATAAATAACAATTCAAGAATGAAAGCATGTGCTTCGTTTTTATTTTGGGCTCGCCCTTCAACAGATTTTGAAATCGACACCAATTTGTCCTTCTTCAGCGGACCAAGTGGAAAATAAAGTGCTGTATCTGTACTTATGCTAACTGACACTCAAGAGCAGCTAAAAACTACACTCTTTTTAGGACAGTACAATGGGATCGTCTATCAGCAATATTCTTAAGACATTTTTTTAATGCAATTTTAAACTCAAATAAACTGAGCTGCATGCAGAATAATGGGGCACCATTTTATTTCATGTTTTAATGAGCTTTGTTTTTAAAGGTGCAGTGTGTAGGATTTTGCAGCATCTAGTGGTGTGGTTGCAGATTGCAACCAATTAAAACTTCTCCGCTCACTTCTCCCTTTTTAAGACTGCGGTAACGTGAGTCCAGTATCGGGAATCGGGTCTGATTCTGTGCTCATGTACTCGTACTCGCAAATCGGCTCCAATACAACGGCACCAATACCACTTTACTTTCACTCCACCTCCCCGACGGCGCGGGCGAGAGGGGCCAGTGGTGCGCCTGACCCCACTGGGTCGGGATCCCACCTCAGCCGGCGCGTACCGGCCCTCACTTTCATTGCGCCAAGAGGTTTTGCTTGCATCCTCTGACTCACGCGTGCGTTAGACTCCATGGTCCGTGTTTCAAGACGAGTCGGGTGGGTTGCCGACATCGCCGCAGACCCCTGGCGTGGTCGGCTGGGGTCAACGACGCACCTTTGTCCCAGGTGCGGCCAGGTCCGGGCGGGGAGCGCTGTAAAGCTGCGGCTGCGAGCCACCTTCGCCCCGAGCCATTCCAAGCCGACCTAGAGCCGGTCGCGGCGCACCGCCTCGTATGCGGGACTCCCCAGCCTGCCATGTGTCGCGCACACCCTCTAGCTGGCTGTTAACGAGGGTCTTTTGGCACGGAGAAGTACCAGTATCGGTACTTGGTAACGGCAAGTACCCAAATGTAAGTACTTGTACTTGGTCTGAAAAAAAGGGGTATTGGTGCATCCCTAGTAGAAACATGGCGGAGCAACATGGTAGACTCCGTGGAGAGGACCCGCTCCCTGTGTAGATATGAAGGGCTCATTCTAAGCTAACGAAAGTTAGTCAGTCAGTTTCAAGTAATTATACACTAATGAAAACATAGTTATTAATATTATATTCAATTTCTGCTAATAGATGTTACGCCAAAATGTTACACACTATTCCTTTAATCATTTAATTTGTTCATTTTTGAGCTTTAACTGCCATATAGATGGATATTTTTGGACTGGGCAACAAGTTCATAGCATCATGTTTGCTGGGTAATTTTAGAAAGGACTACTGTATATTCTCTGTAAATCAGCCTGTTAATGTGCATCAAGTGTGGGTTTAAATAATGGAAATCTCTCTCCTGGCCTGTCTAGTGTGTGTGACTACGTGCGTGTGTGTGTGTCCTTGCGTCACAAAGCGAGACAGAAACAAATGGTGAAAGCCAAGTAAACCTGAGGGAGTCATTGGTCTTTCTACATGAATATTTGATTGACGCAAGATCAAAAACAGTGGGAAGGGAAACTACCGAAATAAAAAAGAGGGGAAATCCAGTCAAGGCAGAAACCAGGCAGAGGACGGGAAATAACAATGGTAAACATTCTAATCATTACAGTGGAATTTAACTCAGATTAGTCTCTCTGAATTCGGTTTGATAGTCTGCAGGCTCACAGTAAAGTTCAAGGAACTCAGAGATGTTTTGAGAGAAGAGCGCATCTCTGTCTACAGGAAGTTCCCATCAGTCTGCCTTGGGATGGATATATAAGTTTTAGAGGCTAGGCTCCATCTTTTCACCTGATCAATAACCTTAGATTCTTTCATAAAAGGTGATGTATTTAATAGTTATAAGTAGGGCTGTTAAAGTTAACGTGATAATAACGAGTTAACGCCAAAACGACACTAATTTCTTGAACGCATTAACACAATCGATCTTTCGGAGGTTGTAGTTGGCTCAGCTAGAGTAAGAATGAAGATACTGGCATCATATGAAACTAGAAAAACCTAAGGAATCCATTGGTACCAACCATGTCATACTAGTTTGTCGGGAAGGAGGTTAAATAACGCTAATTTTCACTAAATTTTGGGGAGGAAAAACTGTCATGACCATTTTCAAAGGGGTCCCTTGACCTCTGACCTCAAGATATGTAAATGTAAATGGGTTCTATGGGTACCCACGAGTCTCCCCTTTACAGACATGTACTTTATGATAATCACATGCAGTTTGGGGCAAGTCATAGTCAAGTCAGCACACTGACACACTGACAGCTGTTGTTGCCTGTTGGGCTGCAGTTTGCCATGTTAAGATTTGTTAATTGATTTACAAAAATAAATATATACATACATTTGCATAATGCAACCATATCTGTCCACTCCCATGTTCATAACAGTATTAAATACTTGACTCCCTTTAAGGTACATTTTGATCCCATAAAAAATGTGTGATTAATTTGCGATTAATCATGATTAACTATGGACAATCACGCAATTAATTCAATATTTTAATCGACTGACAGCCCTAGTTATAAGTATATCATACTGTAAGTAAGTATATTACAATATGTACAATACAGTGGAAAAACCTGCTTTTGCAACCAACAAAAAAGTACAAAGACTCACAAGACTTTATAGACAAAAACATGTTTTTTTTGTTGTTGTTTTTTTAACAACGCTGGTTACTCAGTCCGGCTTTTTCGGAGGCCAACAAGAGCTGTGATTGTGACACTGAGCCAAGCTGTCAAGCTGGTGACGTACTTTCTCAGACGCAGAACAGATGCTGTTCCTCTTACACTGCAATCTGCAGTAAAACACTATTATCCCCCAGTGATACTGCTCATCCCACGAAAACATCCTGTAGTCACAGCCGATGTTGTCCAGGCTCTCGACAGGACATGATACAGGATGTGGTATCACGCTGCTGTCAGCGTATCGGTAACTGGTGACATTCCTGGAAATATGTCATCACCTTGATTGGCCAGCACAGATTTTTATTTTATTTATTTATGCCTTTTTTTTAAGTGTTATATACGTGTGATAATGTACAATACTGCTGACCTTTTTTTAATAATATCATAGATGGTTTTTTTTTTTCATTTTGCTCGTCTACCAGTAGTTTACTTTATTGAGTATGAAAGTACACTGACATATAGGTTATGAACAGAGTAAACATTAATTCATCTTTACTGTTTTTGTCAGCGTGAAATTATTTGTGAGCGTTGAGGCGGTTAAAAAGAGATGGTTCTGACAAGTGATGCGTTCATGTGCGGGAGGAGAGCTCTGACGTGTGAGAGTCAGCTGCCAAACAGATTTGCACTCATGAGCACTCATAGCACAAAACATGTAAGACAAACAACCAGCTCCAACGTCATGATGGACACAATGTGAATTTAGGAGCTTGTTATGTTTTTTAAAGGTTACCGTTTTCAGCAGCCGACTGTCAAATCTCAAGTGTTCCCGAGACGACTTTTTCAAACAATCCGAGATTTCACAATGTCAGTTTAGTGGAAAGAAATAAAGCTGATAAAATGTTCATTGTGATTCTTCCTCTCAAGGAAGTTTCAAATTTCAGTGTAGTAATGTGAACTGACACCATTGACTGCCTCTAAGGTAAGAAAAACATATTAATCAGTGGAAAAAAGTACAATTCTATCAAAGGAAACCAGTATGTGTCATGTATGGAGTTGGTGTAACAAAACAGCAGAAGGCTGAAACTGCTGACTTCACGGACTGATAAGATTTGGAAAATAAATAATGCAACATATAAATGATTTGCTGTTGTGTTCTTTAGACACTTATAAAGGTGCTAAATATAGGATTGGGAGCATTTCTATTGCCTCTCAACCGCTCTCAACATGGCGACCAATGGGCAACTCCGAAGTGAAGCCAATGCGGAAGTGCCTTAAACTTGCATTCTTTCTAATCACCAGCAGGGGGCGACTCCTCTGGTAGCAAAAAAAAGTCTGATTTTATAGAAGTCTATGAGAAAATGAGCCTACTTCTTACTTGATTTATTACCTAAGTAAACATTTTAAACATGAGTTTGAGGTCTCAAACGCTAGTTTCAAGTCTTTTTCAAAACAGCATGATGTTCATTTATTAAATTATGGTCCCATTTAGAGTCAAATAGACCATAAAGCAGGCGGATGCTTTAGGGCGTGGCTACCTTGTTATTGACAGGTCGTTACCAAGGTGTTGTCTGGGAGTTGTCCGTGTTTTCGTCTTAGAAGTTTAACCCTTTCACAGTGTGTGAATGAAAGTTAATTGTAACTTTTTGGTCACCTAAAAATGTTCGGCAGTCGGTTGTACCTAGCTCCACCTATGTCCCTTCTGTTTGCAAATAATCGACATGGTGACGGCCAAACACAGAAGATGGCAACGGCCAAAATGCCGCACTCAAGGCTTCAGGAACCGGAGGGTGGGTGCTATGTTTCCGCGATGATGCCATTGGTCGGGACGGCGATATAAGCCGTATTTGCTGTATGAGAGCAGTGCAGAGTGGCTCGCGGCCGGCCTGGCCTGGCTTCAACAAAGTAAGGAGAAGCTTGAATTACAACACACACAGAGGGAGAGTGACTTCATTCTCTGCTCAGGTAGGCATTACTCCTCTATATCTTTGCATAGCAAATGGTTGTTCGCTCCTATAATAATACTCTTTATATCAAATTTAGCACCTTTAATGGTTTAAATATTGGTTTGATCAAAGTTATTACAACTTTTCATGAGAATGGTTCCTTATCTACAGAAACCATGACACGACCGAAACTGAAACTGATCAATGTTTTTCATTAAGAAATTAGGTCTTTCATCAATAACTTACTTAGAACTAATAGTCCAGTTTGAGGCAATCCCATTTGTTTGGACACCTCAGTCCTTTTTTAATAGAATTTCCTGTTTAAGACTATTTAGTTTGGTGATAAAAGACTGTGACATATTCTGAGAGGACTCTTCCGTCAAAACCAAATGGAAGCTATCAGCGGTTTGTTTCAATAACGAGATTTTTGTGTTTGATTCACCTCGTTAGGTTCATCACCAATGCCAATTTAAATACCAAAACAGTTTGACACGCTACAATGACCGAACTGTGACAACCGCTGCAACACACAATATTATTCCTCGATTTAATTAGACACTCAAGCAGCTGAATAAAAGTTGGCCTCCCTGGATTTAATTCACAGATATAATCTGCGGACAGTGTGTAAAAGTCGGAATCTCCAATTTCACTGGAACATTAATTTTACAGCCGTCGGCCCCTCTCGTTGCCGGCCGCTCTAAAACTTCTCTTACCGATTTATAGTGTAGATAATAAAAACTCAAAAAACACAAAGTGCCTCGTGCAGAGCAGCCACTGGGGAAAACCAACATGGTTCATCGTCTCTCTTAAGCTGCTCTCTCCACAGCTGCACAGCTGCGGCACTTTGACTGCATGTTAAACAGCTGGCACGAGACAGAAGCTAAGTACATTTTATACAATAGCGAAACAACAACACTTAATTTTTCATGATTAGTTAGCACTTGTTAGACAATCTCTTGTATCAACAGCAAGCTGAGTAATGGAATTGCATCCAACAGAGTAACACATGAATGAAATTTAGTGCACAATCAGCATTTCATTTTCTCCCTTCACAAATCCACCCAGCTGTGAGCACAGCCTGAATGTCGATGTAGAAAAGCAAAGAGACGTCACTTACATAAATGTGAACATCGGCGTTGATGTTGGCGAGACCGTAGGCCGTGTTCGGCGATGTGAGGATGAGGGTCGTCGGCTTGGCGTTGGTCATCTCCAGAGAGAACAGTCTCTCATCCTGAGAGGAAACAAAAGCAAAAAAAAAAAGATTCCTTGCATCAGGACAAAAAATGGAAAATGACTAGACCTGTCAATATTTAAATCGCGATTAATCACAAATTAATCGTACATTTTTGTATCTGTTGAAAATGTACCTTAAAAGGGAGATTTGTCAAATACAGTATTAAATAATCTTATCAACATGGGAGTGGGCAAATATGCTTGCTTTATACAAATGCATGTATTTATTATTGGAAATCAATATTTCCAGAAACACTCACAGGTACTGCATTTAGCATTAAAGGGGAAATATCATGCTCATTTTCAGGTTCATACTAGTATTTTGGGTTTCTACTAGAACATGTTTACATGCTTTAATGTTCAAAAAACACAATATTTTTCTCATACTGTCTGTCTGAATATACCTGTATTCACGATCTGTCTGAAACACATTTCAACGGAATGGCAACGGAATTGCTTTGCTAGGAAACAGCTTGGGTCCATCTGCTGACAGGATGTACTTGTCAGCAGATGTCATTCACATACACTGCAACAAGGAAATAAACTGGGACACATTTAGTATGTGTACGTTTAAAACAGTGAAATGGTCTAAATATTGTAGATTTGTGACATCACAAATGGACAGAAATGCTTCAAACGCACAGTTCTGAATACCGGCTGTGTGTATTTCTCCATGGATTGATTGTTTGATACTTTCACAGTATTTATATCGGAGCACTTAAACCTGCTTTATAATATAAAAGACATGAAAATCTCACTTTTTACAATATGGGACCTTTAAAAAAAAAAAATGTCCTGAAATCATAACATGGCAAACTGCAGCCCAACAGGCAACAACAGCTGTCAGTGTGTCAGTGTGCTGACTTGACTATGACTTGCCCCAAACTGCATGTGATTATCATGAAGTGGGCATGTCTGTAAAGGGTAGACTCGTGGGTACCCATAGAACCCATTTTCATTCACATATCTGGAGGTCAGAAGTCAAGGGACCCCTTTGAAAATGGCCATGCCAGTTTTTCCTCCCCAAAATTATGCATTATCGCATTAACTTTGACAGCCCTAAAAATGACATATTCCAACTCAGTTCCTTTTAAAATAACCCCAATGTACTTAAAACTTTAAATATTTACAGTGTCAATTATTTAGCTATGAATTCAGAACTGCTTAAAGGGACTCTATGTAAGAATCAAAAATTGCTTGTTAACAGCGACACCTGTGGCAGTTAAGTCAACAAAAGGTCAGTGTCCTGTTGCTCGCGCTCGCCCGTGTGCACGCGCTACATAGATATGAATGAGTATCTATCAAAGCAGTGAGGCGACACACGTCAGCTAAAACCACAATATCACTCTATATTTCAGCTGCTTGGCAGTAATGTTAGCTGACCAGACGAAGGTCTCTCCATGAATCAGTGCTGATCCTAGTGTTGGCTTTTCCTGCATCAGCCTCCCGACCGCGGCCGGAGGGAACAGGGGATCTCTGAGTTTTGGTCGGACACGATAACGTTTCTCTCTGCGGAGCCCCGTCACTTCACAAGACACAGGAAACTTCTGTTGGTCTGGAGGAGCTGCAGCAGTTATTTCTGCACAAACGTCCACTGTACATTCACTAGATATTCTCAGAGCTAAACTAACTCTTCTGCAGTGTGGAGTGTGCGCGCGTGCACGTGAGAGGTGGAGCGATAGAGCGAGAACAAGCGCGGTGTGTGACTCAAGGCAGGCAGGCAGAGGAGCAGAGTACAGCAGAGACTCCGGTCCTGGAGACCAAAGCTACGGTCTCCCCCGCGTCCTCCGACCGCAGCCAACACTGTTTAACAGACGGGCTTCACTAGATAGAACTTTGCGGTTCTGGTGCTTCCGTGTAGTTTGTGTTGGAATCTTGCCTGAACAGCGTAGCCACACGAGAGCGCGCATGGGTTGACACGCAATGATTTACACGTGTAAGAAGTTACAAACAGTCCCTTTAACAATGAAAATTATTTAACAACGTCTAATTCTGTGTGAAAGCCAATAAGACTTTTATTGTTGCAGGCAGAGAAAGTTTTGACAGTTGGTTTCAATCTCCAGGTGGAACAGTGGGACTGATTAGGGAAGACAAAGAAATCAAGTGGCATAAATGTTCACTCACACTGTGAAGCCGTCCATATGGGAACTACTGCGCCGCCTATAATGAGTTTTTTGGTAAGTGTACCATGCTGAGCGAGTGCTCGGTTATACAAAGAAGTAAAAATAATAAAAAAAACTTTCGAGTGCTTCAAACAATGCCTCTTGCTCCTGTTACATAATCGGTAACTGTGTTATCATGCAGCAGCACAGCGTGGGGTTAAATTTATCAGCGCAGCCTGGGAAACTAGAAACATACGACCGGCTCCATTAAAATGTGATATTTTATTTATAATTGATCATACTTTACTGCCGAGATTAAACATTTAAAACATCATAACTATGTGATTTAAGCATTTTATTAAGTGTGACTTGATGTGTAAGAATTTAAAAAACTCTGAGCCAGATATCACAAACGAAATGAACAGTACGGTAATTATTATGACCTTTTTGCACAGGATGAAAATCTGCCAATATGCCGACAATAAGCCTGCGTTTGTTTCCTGTAGAAGTGAGGATATATAGCTATTCCCCCCAATTTGCAAACCTCCCTGTCTGGCATTGGAGTGTCATTAAACGAACAGACCTCAAGTTGACGGAGTAGAGAGACATTTTGCTTGCAGCACCAAGTTTAAAAATAGTTCCAGCTGCAGTTTAATTCTACACACAAAAAGAAAAAGAATCAGTGGGGGGGGATATGACAATTATTCTTGTTTTTTTGCAAATACGAAATGTCAACACATGCATCTCTTGAGCAGGGCTTGTAGACAGACAGGAAGCTGTCTTTGTGCTGTCTGCCTCCGCATTGACACAGACATTAATGAGGTAATGCAGCTTGGTTCTATTCTTACATCTCCATGAAGTCAACAAAGGGGGAAAAAAAGCTATTAAAATCAATTATTTACCCCAATGTGCAACGAGCTGCATGTCTTTGTAGCATTAAAACTGTGATAATAACTAGATAATGAGGAGGATAACAATATGAGTAAGAACAGCACAGCCATGCTATAACATTAATAATAATACCTACAGTGTCACTCAGAATTATTTTAAGCACAGCAGTCTTATTACCAATTTATGTATTTCTTATAACTTTGCAACCCAGTTGTCCTCCCACACACGGCTGATCCTGGCGGCGGTTATATACTGTATATAAAACCTCGTTATTTAACCCATAATGTAATACCTCATTAAGCATATTTTCAGCTGAGGGTAACACAATGCTGATGTGAT
The DNA here is from genome assembly GCA_916701655.1 of Sebastiscus albofasciatus. NCBI lineage: Eukaryota > Metazoa > Chordata > Actinopteri > Perciformes > Sebastidae > Sebastiscus > Sebastiscus albofasciatus. The sequence goes on along the minus strand of CAKAOI010045926.1, from coordinate 29,800 downwards.
CCGCTAATCACCACCACAGTCACTCTATGAATCAGCCCTAATTACCACGCTCCACATGTGCGTAGTGGGGTAAAGCTGCTGCTGCGTTTTATGGATGTAAGTGGTGGTGAGTAAACCTTTTCACTGCGGAATAATAAGTCTGGTTTTTTTTTTTTTTTCCTAAGACTGACTTAATTCCAATAATCTAATTACTTTTACTTCTGTTATGGCCCCGAGTTAATTGGGTTTAGAAAAGTGAAAGAGTCATGGATTTGAAATCAGTTCAATTTTATGACTCAATGCATTAGAAATGAACAACAGCTTTAAAAAAAAAAGCTTGGAAATATCTCTCCAGTGTGAGGCTTTTAAATATTCATAAATACAAATTTCTGCTTTCATCCATCTGTGATGCCTTTTGACATCGAATACTTTATTCTGTTTATTTGAAGGTGGATTGTTTTCAGAGCTGGACCTGCTGGGGAGACAATGAGCATGCTGGGGGAAGCAGTGTGAATCCCTAATATTAAATTCATTTACCTGCTACCTGATGTTGCCAGAGCTCGTTCCAAGAAAATTGTCATGAGCTCAGGATAGGAGCTATGGAAATTTCCAGGCCCCTACAGAACAAATTAGGTCTGAGGAGAGACCATCAACAAATTGCCTATGAGCAAAACGCATTTGAAAGAGAGGATCGCACGCCGAGAGCAGTAGATAGAGGGATCTGTCATCACACACGCAGCAACACCACACTGTATTACCAATGTCTTGTACAAAGTGGGTTTTGCATAATAACTGGCTGCACCTCATAAATGTGTTTTTTTTTTTCTTCTTTTTCTTAAATTGGCCAAAGGGGGAACTGCAATCCCTGGTAAAAAAAAAACAAAACATGATGCCACTTGTTACTGAATGGACCAGAAGTCAGGATCATCTGTTAAAGCTTCAGTAGGCAGAATGGTTTTGGCATCAGTGGGCAAAAAAAATCCCATAATAACCTTTCAGCATATTGTAATTCAAGTGTTCTGAGAGACTTCTGCACCTCCTCATGGCTGTGTTTTCAGGCTTTAAAAAATCTATGGTTCTACTTTGGCCAATCACAGGTCATTGCAGAGAGAGAGAGCGTTCCTATTGTCTGTGCTCCGGTCATGTGACCGGTACTTGGCGTTCCCTCACCAGATTTCACAATGACGGCGGCGTCACAAACTTTCTCATTTCACAGCTAAACCGATGGCCAATCACAGGTCATTTCAGAGAGAGAGAGCGTTCCTATTGGCTTTGCTCCGGCTGGTGGGCGGTGCTTGGTATTTCCACAAAACCGTGCACTACAAGATGTTTCTGAAAACATTTGAGGAGAGAAATAGGCATTGCAGTAACATCATATTGATTGATATTTGATCAGCGCTGCCTAGTTTGACCGTTTGATCGGAGTACGCGAGAGATTGACAGCTGCTCATAAACGGCAGCTGGACGGTAGACTCCAGATCAGCTCTGACTGGTTGTTTTCCTCCTGTCTGTGAAGTCTGGCAGAAGTCATTAGGAGCACCGGAGGACACCGGGGGACCCCGGAGGACACAGAGGGACATGATTTTTTTTTTTTTTTTTAGATGACCTGTCTCATGCACTACTGTCAGGATATAGTGACCGTTATATAAAAATAACTTTTTTGAAATCATATTTGTTCTAATCTCACCTACTGCTGCTTTAAGGCACAGACCCACCAACCCGACATATAAGAACTAGCGGTGACAAAGGTCGCCCGTTGAGTTGCCTCACGTCGCCTTTGTCTTGGCCTTGTCTTTTTTTCAGATGATTACACACTAAAGAAAACATACTTAGAAATATTACATAAAAAAAGAGTTGTAAAGTTGTTGTTTTAACATTTTGACTAAAAAATGCGCTGATGATGGAAAGCAAGAGTCTCTCATCAAAATAAAACTTGATTTCCCTGACGACAGAAGGAACATAAGAGGGACAGTCATTATAACATGAGACCCCACTCATCGCAGATAGAGACTGAGACTTGCAGTAACACACAACGTCTTTCCAGAAACACCTCTCTTCTTTTACCTGAATCGTGTGGCACGCACAGTAAATGAATGAATGGCATTTCCTGTGGAGCTCATTGTGCTTCATACAGAGATAACTCAGCGGTGCTTTCCTTAAATACTCCTTTCTAATGAGCTTCATTGTGTCTCTGTCTAGTTCTCTCCCCCCCTTCATCCTTTTGTGACTTTCATTCTTTCATTTTGAACTCTGAATCATGACTGCTGCTGACCCTGATCACTCACCTTTCTACTTTTCTTCCTGCGCTTTCAAGATACAATTGTTTTGACTTTTCTTTTTTTTCTCTCCAGCAATTTTTTTTTTTTTTTTTTGAAGGGGCCTCTGCTGATGCAGTTTCCAGTTATTCTTTTGGCTCACTCCCTTAACTTGAATTGGCTCCGTTGGTGTAGTCTCGGCCCTGTGCCAAGACCCTGACTACCAAAGCTAGCGTGTGACATCAATGGGCCCCGTGCAGGCGGCTCCTCCCTATGAATTCGTCTGGCCTACGCAGCCCCCTCGATGCTCCCTCTATAATTCTCTGTGCGGTCAAACTGTGAGAGTCAACCGTCTCTGGCAGGTTGTAAATCAGTGCGAAACACAAAAGAGATGGGGGGAAGAAGGTGATAAGAAAATTGAAAGGACAAAGAAAGAGGGAGGCAAGAGCAAACGTCCCATCTGACTGGACAGTTTGGCAAGACATGAAGACGCTTCCCTTCCTCTGTGTTTACAAGAAAAATCGGTTCTAAACAGACAGTCCAGAGCAGATAAGGAGACCGTGTTAGTAGATCTTATGTCCACTTTCTTCTTTCATGTGATAAAACGTCCACTCGTAGTCCCACAAGAGAAACTCTGCACAACGTCAATTGCGTCACACAGATCCCGAGCCAAATTCCTTTCGTGAACTCTAACACCAATTTGTACTATTTCGTAAGATAACTTGCACAATTATTTGTACAAACTGGAACATTTTGCAATGAAATGTGTCTTTTTCTTATTCTCCCTCACAGCATAATGTGTCTGGTTTTACTCTTCAGGCCTAATAGCATCTCTGAGAGAAGTACCCTAATATGCTTTAAATCTGTTTAGTCATCAAACAGCTTCTTTTCTTCTGATGAACACTGCAGTCTATTAAATAAGACTAAAGACTTGGCAAAAGAGTTCAGCGACATTTATGCCAATAACCAAGTGTATGAGGCAAACACTATCGTCTGCTTGCAAAATATTAGCACAAGGGCTGTCAATCGATTCAAATATTGAATTGTGATTAATCGCAAATTAATTGCACATTTCTTATCTGTTTAAAATGTACATTAAAGCTGAAGTAGGCAAGATTGTAGTGAACATGATTAAAAAAAGTTATTTTTCTAAAACGGTCGCTATATCGAGACAGTAGTACATGAAACAAGTAACCTGAAAAAAATCATGTGCCTCTGTGTCCTCCGGTGTCCTTTGGTGCTCCTAAAGACATCTACAAGATTTCACATACCGGAGGAAAACAAGCAGTAAGAGCTGATCCGTGGTCCGCTGTCCATCTGCTGTCTATGAGAGCCGGCTGTCAATCACTCGCAAACTCCAACTAAACGGTCAAATTAAGCAGCGCTGATCATTTATGAATCAATACTCTGTTACATTAATACCTATTTCTCTCCTCAAATGTTTTCAGAATCTTGAGGTCAGAGGTCAAGGGACCCCTTTGAAAATGGCCATACCAGTTTTTCCTCCCCAAAGTTTGGAGCATTATTTAGCCTCAAGCTAGTATGACATGTTTGGCACCAGTGGATTCTTTCGGTTTTCTAGTTTCATATGATGCCAGAATCTTCACTCCAGCTTCACTGAACCCACAACCTCCAAAAGATCGATTGCGTTAATGCGTTAAAGGAATTAGTGGTGCTAGAACGAATCTGCGTGAACGTGTTATTATCGCGTTAACTTCGACAGCCCTAATTAGCCAACATACTTCAAAACAAAAATCAAAACAAAATCTCTTACAGACCCGAGCATCTGTGAGGCTAAGAGATTTATGCTAATGCGTCTTTGTGTTACATAAAAACTAAACTTCAGTATCCTCAGACGTTATATCCAAAATAATTAATTGTGAAAGAAAAGCAGCACTCATACTGTATAAATCAGCTTATCTTACCGGTGAAGGTGTCCCTTAAGAGGAAAATTATGACAGGATTCTCCATAGCTTTCCTAGAAGCAACTGACGGAAAGGACCTTGAGTGCTTTTATGAATTTTACCGAGGTGATGGATTCAGGCAGGCATTGTACTGCAGCATCCTAGCTAGACTGCACATCTGCTTCCCTCCTCATTATCACCACCAAATGAGGAAGAATAGCCAACAGAGTGAAAAATAAAAAAGAGAGACAATGAATAAACAGCAGTTGCTTAACACAGCTTATGTGAAAGTACTACATAAAGAACAAACAGAAGAAGCAAACAAACACAGCGCGCTGATAAAGAAATGACTAATGTGAGCTGACCGACAATGTTGGACAGTGAAAAATGGGAGTCTGGAACAGCAATAACAACATATAGATTAAAAGTTTTCTGGAGTTTCTTTTTGGTGTCATTCCCTAAAAAGGGAAAAGTTTTATGATCATAAAGACACAATATACACTATATCCTCAATTACGGTGTGTGATTGTTTAACTGAAACAGGGAATTCTTTGAACAAACGGACAAACTTGCAGAGCTGAGTTGTCATTGAAGACTGATTAGTGTTAAAAAAAAAAAAAAAAAGCTGTGGCATGTTGGGAAACCCTGTCTTTCTGTTAGGTCTGGCATCTGTTACGGATTTGCTAGTTATTTGGCTGATAAAAGTTGGACATGGAGTGTGTGTGTTTACTTTCAGTGTGGGAAGAAAGTTTTTTGGGGCTGATTTATTTAAGGGTAGCAGCGATTTAGTATAGCAATTCTATAACACTGTCAGACTCTAGATAGACTGTTTGGGGTTTTTTTAAACCAGAATTACCACCTCGTGGTTGTCTGTCTCCACCAAGTTGCAGTTTACATCCATGTCTGTCCAAAATGTCATCACTTCATCTTCTTATCCCGTTAGACATTTGTGTGAAATTGTCATAATTAGCATATGAATTCAGGAGTTATGGCCAAGAACGTGTTTTGTGAAGTCACAGTGACCGTTGACCTTTGACCAACAAAATCTAATCATTTCATGCTGGAGTCCAAGTGGACGTTAAAAAAATCTAACCCGTGACGGGAGACTTTGACCAATCACAGGTCATTTTAGAGAGAGAGCGAGAGAGTGTTCCTATTGGCTGTGTTCCGGCTAGTGGGCGGTGCTTGGTATTTCCTCAACAGATCTCAGACCTTCTCATTTTACAGCTAAACAGTACACTACAAGATGTTTCTGAAAACATTTGAGGACAGAAATAGGTATTACAGTAACAGAATATTGATTCATATTTGATCAGCGCTGCCTAGTTTCACGAGTTCACGAGTGATTGACCCATGGCTCTCATAGACGGAAGCTGGATGGCAGACTTCAGATCAGCTCTGACTGGTTGTTTTCCTGTGCTCTGTGAAATGTTGCAGATGCCATCAGGAGCACCGGAGGACACAGAGGAACATGATTTTTTTCAGATTACCTGTCTCATGCACTACTGTCAGGATATAGTGACCTATTTGCTCCATTTCTACCCACTGCAGATTTAACTAATAACATTAACGATAGCTCTGTTATATTCAAGTGTCCCAGTAAACCATGGCAGTGTGACAGTGATCCGGCATGCACAATTCCAAAGAAGCTATATGGAATTCAGCCATCATTCATTCTATTATTTATGCCTATACTTTTACCGCCGTGAATTCAAACCGGTTCCCTGTGTTTGTAACGATGAGTGACGTTTTGTTTTATTATCTGAAAGGCTTAAAACGCACATAAGATGAGTATGTGTGAAATGCATGGAGCGGCACACTGCTTCTTCCTTTCAGGTGTGACTGGCCTTGACATATTGTACTGTCCAACTGAGAGGGAAGATTAATTAGCAGATGATAGATAACATACCCAGGACAGGGCACGGTATTGGGTTTCAATGACAAGGAAGCTGTGTTGTCAGCTTGACAAATAGCCGCAGTGTTGATTGTGCAGCCTTTTACATTTTGACGTTCTCTTGCAGTGCAGCTTTGTAAAAATGTCATCAGGTTTCATTTGCCTGCAGAATTTTACTGATAATATACAAGTTAAAGGTCCCATAATGTAAAAAGTGCGATTTTCATGTCTTTTATATTATAAAGCAGGTTTAAGTGATATATAAATACTGTGAAAGTATCAAAACACTCAATTCATGGAGAAACACACGCAGCCCGTATTCAGAAACTGTGCGTTTGAAACAAGCCATCAGGATTTCTGTCCATTTGTGATGTCACAAATATACAATATTTAGACCAAGTAAGCATACTAAATGTGTCCCAGTTTGTTTCCTGTTGCAGTGTATGTGAATGACATCAGCTGACAGGATGTAAACATGGACCCAAGCTGTTTCCTAGCAATGCATTTTCTTTGCCATTCCGTTGAAATGCACTAAAACGGAGCGTTTCTGATAGAGGGCGAATACAGGCATATTCAGACAGACAGTATGAGGAAAATAATGTGTTTTTTGAACATTAAAGCATGTAAACATGTTCTGGTAGAAACCCAAAATACAAGCATGAACCTGAAAATGAGCATGATATGTCCCCTTTAAGTAAGAGTTTTCCCCATTATAATATTGCCATTTTACTAGCATAGCGTCTAACATTTTACCCACTGTAAGGCAGATTTTTTCACATTTACATAATTAGCACTAGATCCTCGGCATCTCATTTGTGTAACCTTGACATGCTCACCGTGGTAAAGTTCAGGTTAAGGATGTGGACCTCTGCCTTGTCCTCTCTGATGAAGCTGGACCAACAGCCAATCTGCATCGTGCTCACGGAGACCCACGGGTTGTCAGTAACCTCCGTTGGATCACACGTCTGACTTGAGGCTGAAAGAAATCAAATACAAATGATTAAGCAGTGTCAGCAGCATATAATCAGGTCCCACTAAATAATCCCCTGCCTCCGACATGAATACGCAAATTCCTGCATTATCCAGCCTTGTGTGTCAAATGCCAAGTAGTGCGAGATTACGGCTCTATCCACAACAATCCTGTCATATTTGGACATGAACAGAGCATGAATGAAGAGCATTGTTTCAAAGATAGATGAACCCAGCAATGCTACAGATTTCTTGTCTGAAAGGGGCTAAATTTGCTATTAGTCATTCTGAAAGCTTTTCTCCCAGGTCTCGGAGTATGGATGTTAAATGTGAGGGTAGGACTACATTGTTTAAAAACGAATCTGCCGGTTCACGTTTATCAGACTTGTCAGGATACCGGGCTGCAGTCATTCATCAAGCCTGCTCACTCTGCTCTCTGCTATGAGCCTGCTGTTTAACCTGGGGATCCGTGTCTCAGGAGGCTGAATTAATCGAGCCGAGGCTGTGCGGTCACGGATGAGGTTGGGTATAAATGCCTGGTGTTTGACCTGGGTTATGTGTGTGTGTGTTCTATTGTGTTAAAGTGAGTATGCACGTGCGCACGCTCGCTCTAACCTGTCTAAAGTTGGCAGGGACAAAATATTCTCCGGCAAACTTCCTTTTTCCTCAAGAAGAAATACAGTGGAGAGGGTCAGATGTCTTTTCCAACTCAATCAGGGATCTCTTTCCTGGCCCTTCACCCGCCTTTAGATGATTAGAGATGAAGGGTCAGATTGGGGAATTGTGGGAGTCCTGTGGCATTGCAGTCTTGGTGGCAACCACATAGTCTCTTATAGGGATATGTAGAGAACCAATATATTGGTAGCAAGTCAATGCCAATATTTCGAAAAACATGATGGTACTCCTTTTTCTACAGTTCCACAGGTAGAGTCAGGACTCGAGACTAACGGTGTCCCGTTAGAAAATGTGTTTGGGATGCAGTAAACTCACTATCGATGCACCCTACTTTTTCCCTGATAACGCTACATTGCGAACAACAAACCTGTGTTGAAATCGGCAGGACGAGAGCTAGTGCAGGTCCGTGCATGACTGTGCTGCTTACCAGCTGCTAACAGCTAATGTTAACTATCTCTCGTCCTGCCAAGTTCAACGCAGGAGGTGCCATTGATTTACATTATGATGCGTTCAGGCTCTATTCAGTAAGTGTTGGGCGAAAGTAAATTCTAACGTTATCATGATGTGTTAATATGCCTCCGACATGAATACGCAAATTACTGCATTATCTAGCCTCGTGTGTCAAATGCCAAGTCGTGCGAGATTACGGCTCTATCCACAACAATCCTGTCATATTTGGACATGAGCAGAGCATGAATACATTGATTGCATTGATTCACATTATGATGCGTTCAGTATTGGGCGAAGGTAAATACTAACGTTATCATGATGTGTTCATATGTAATCTTGTAAAATGTATTTTTTTGTTGAGAGACTTGAACAAATCCAGTTGTTTGAAGGTCATTGTCACAGCAATATAAAATAGATAATAGAGAGGGAATTATGACCTGCTTAATTTCATATCAAAAACTAGTATGCAAACGGTGATAAAAGAGTGGATGTTGAAGTACATGAACATTGTTTTTTACCTTGATATTGAATTGGTATCGACAATCATGGAATTTCACTGGTATTGGTATCGACTACTACATTTTAGGTATCGTGACATCCCTATAGTCTCTAATCTGGATTTACTCCAAAGGACACAGCCTTAAAGCCACCCACCTTCACTGGGCTCTCGTGGGATCAGTCAGAACTACTGTGTCCTGTGCCTAAGCGTTAGATAAGCACATATACAGTAAGACGAATATAAGCAATAAACGCCTAAGCGCCCACTATGCATGGCTCGATCACCCTCAAAACAGCTGGTGCTGAAGCATAAGCGAGCAAGACTGATATCAAAACAGAAACAACTAATTTAGTAAGCAAATGCTGCATGACGCACTGCTCCACTGACTTTTATGATGTATTTGGTCTGTTTACCCGGCAGCCCACAATCCCTCAGAGAGGAGATGGAGTGGAGTAAAACAAGCGAGATGAGAAAGACGGAGGAATCAAGGGGAAAAGGGTTAAAAGGAAATTGCAATGTTTGGAAGGTCAACAGGATGTGCCTTATTTAGAAGCAGGCAGCACTAATCAAAGACCCTGGTTGAGAGCGATGTCATCACCAGCGGTGGAGGAGAATGGACAGAGATAGGGATGGAAAAGTGATAAATGCAATGAAAAACAGCAAGAAAAGAGCAAGCTAGAACATGTTACATAATCAGCTCTTTCTCCATGTTTTTGTTGTCCCCACAATGAAATTGGGTTGGTTATGGACTCTTTTGTTCAATTCATTCATAACGTCTCTGACCTACAATATCACTGATGGAAAATGAGACGCTGATGTTATGTCGTTTTTTTTAATTAACTTATCTTTTTCTTATTGTTGAACATTTTGGAAACACATCTTTTGTTTGTGTCCCATTAAATTGGATTTTTCTCTTTTTCTAGGGGATTAATACATTGTACCACTGCCCTTTATGTTATGGTCAAATCACACATTTGGCACTAATCAGGGGATTGAAGGAGGCTGTATACTTCCTGGACCAACTTCTTCCCTGTTTCTTAGTCTGCTCACCTCTGGACTGCAGCTTTTTTTCTAGCAAATCAAGATGGAGAGCCATCTTTGCTCCCTTGCCATCTCTTTTTTTCCCTCCCTCACCCCAGAGGTCAAGGCTGGTTTCCTGTTATTCTGGCCCTCTGTGTTAATGCCTGTTGCTCAATATCCACATCCATAAAGTTATTTCTCTCTTGTTCTGCTGTGACAGAGTCAACGGCCCATGACTGTCGCCCGAGAGGTCTTGGTATAAATCACACTGACTGCGCAAGACCGTGCGCGTGTGTGTGTTGTGTGTGTGTGTGTGCGTACATGCATGTGTCTGGTCTCCCTTTTTTTTTTTACGAGTCACCATAGGATATGAAGAACATTCATTTTGCCCTCTTGACCCCGGAAATGCCAACGGCCTCGCTAAGCGGTTTGCTGGTAAATGAGGTATAGAAGAAGCATTCCATTCCCTGTCCTCTTCATCTACTTATATCAGTCCCCTCCATTTCCCATTCCATGAGAAGACATGTTTATGGATGTTGATGATTTCCATTTAGATGTTGGGTATGAGGGGGGGATGTGAGTAGAAAACATTAGGGGACATTAGGGAGGGCTCAATTCATGAAAAGTGCTCATAATCAGATCTTAAGTTTGCTGTAATTCTTACAATGCAGATTCCATTAAATGCTGTTGGTATCAATGAATTTGTACTACTGCCAATTACCATAGTATTAACAACCCTACATGGCCAAATTACCAGATTTAATAGGCACTTTTATTTAACTGGAAACGTATTAAACATATCATAGCAAACTGATTGAATGCTTATAAAAATGAAGACCAACTGGTGTGCAGCCAAAATCGATGATGGCACATTTTGCTGTTATTGAGAAAGCACGTTTTGGTGGACTGTGCCACTATCTGGGAGCGATGAATAACTTACAATATCATGCACTTTAAACCGCCCTAGGCATTCTGCTGGTTGTCTGCAGCACCGCAGAGCTACGACTAACAAGGAGAACAAAAACTCCCATGTGGTAACTTCACATCCTGGGTCTATCTGCTCTCTCTTTCCTAACCTCCAGGGCACCGCAGAAAAAAAAAGATAGGAGGCTAGTTCACCAAATCACAGACATCCGTTTTCCAAGTGTTCAATTGAGCATAGTACCATTAAAGGCAGCAGCATTACTGTGACCATTTTAGGGAATCTCGGGATCAGTTTGACATTAACAATGTTCTGTTTCTGTCAGTCTACAGCCCTACTTTGTTATGTTTAGCTCAACATGTTGCATCGCATCAGGTTGCTGCACGCTTTAACTTTAAATCTGTCAGCTTAGCTGTACAGTAGGTAGGCCAGTTTAAATTAACTTTGTGTTGCAACCAGGGTTGTCCATAATTAACCGTTTAACCGATTAACGCTATCAGATAAAACGGATATAAGAAATGTTAATAATTAACTCAAAAGCTGAGCGGCTCAGAGGACCGGCTCATCACTTTAAGGAGAATAGCTGGTCCACCTTAACAGCCCACCTTAAGAGGCGGAGCCAGAGTTGCAGGATACAGGAAGTTGGCTCCGGTCTCTGGCTCGCTTGAGCGGAGCGGAGGAGTTGTAGTTTAGTAGCATTTATTCACCGACAAATAAACTGTAGACACACTGCTACACCTACATTCACAGCTAGAATGCCACCAACAACCTCACACTCACCACCAACACACACACACGGTCTGTTGGAAACTCACTAAAGTTACTCAGACTACGTGTGCGACGGCGAGCACGAAGCCTCCGGCAATGCTAGAGCTGCTAACGTAGCACAAACACACACTGTTTGTTGGCCACTCGCTAAAGTTATGCCGGACAGACAAAGTATCGTTCCGCCGGGCTGACACACAGCTGACAACCTGCTAAACTAAACTAAATGTGTGGTGGAGACTTTTACTGGGAAAGTGGCTGCATGTCCGCGACACTACACGCAGCATCGTAGCTGCTAAGTTAACACTCCCGGACGGTGAACTGGAGACTACCGTCAACCAATATCTGTTGTGCTCCTGCAGCTGGTACGAGGCACAAATCTTGTCGGTTAACGAGGGTCGGTTATCGGTTAAGAACATTTTTCAAAAGGAGCATCCCTAGTTGCAACATTAACACGTTCGTTAACATTAGCAAGTACTGTGAACCACATTCAGTAGAATCTGAAGTGCAGCTGAGTCTTATGTATGAGGAGCAAAGCCTCACAAAGTAGAGCTTAGGCGGATAAAGTAGAGTCCAGTCCAGAGCTCAGTTTGACATGGACATAACATTTTAACATTGTTGTATTAATTCCTCATAGCTTCCTCGACAGAGTCCACTAAAAGATTCATAGACTACAGCCAGCCTGACCAACAACATCCCAGTTAAGGACTGTCCATGTGTGCACGGACCTGTTTCCTCCATTGTCTCAAGATTTAAATTAAAACACTCTGTTAAAAAGGAAATTAATTCAGGATGCTAACCTGAACCTCCTAAATTACGTTTCACTGTCCACATAATTATGCAGAGCTCACTGCAGCTGCACTGAGGCCAGTACGTGGCTGTGCTTGGGTGTTACCGGAGACTTTGAGATGATTTATCATTATTATTAGGGATCAACGTAGCCCTGAACAGTATTTCTCCTCCTTCTTCTGCTTTCTCTCAGAAGTGTTTGAACCAGTGGGCCACCTCTGGGTCTGAGAAGTGAAGCCAATGAGGAAGTGCCTTAAACTTGCATTCTTTCTAACAGCCAGCAGGGGGCGACTCCTCTGGTTGCTAAAAGAAGTCTGATTGTATAGAAGTCAATGAGAAAATGAGCCTACTTCTCTCTTGATTTATTACCTCAGTAAACATTGTAAACATGAGTTTATGGTCTCAATCGTTAGTTTCAAGTCTTCTTCAATACAGCATGATGTTCATTTAGTAAATTATGGTCCCATTTAGAGTCAAATAGACCATAAAGCAGGGGATGCTTTAGGGCGTGGCAACATTGTGATTGACAGGTCACTACCACAGCGTTGTCTGGTCTGGGAATTGTCCGTGTTTTTTTTCTTAGAACTTTAACCCTTTCACTGTGTGTTTTCAGTTCATGAAAGTTAATTGTAACATTTTGGTTGCCTAAAAAATTTCTTTTTCAGCGTTCAGTTGTAGCTTAACCTTCTCATGTCACTTCTGGTTGCAAAAAAAACAAGATGGAGACAACCAAAAACCAAGATGGCGACGGCCAAAAAGCCGAACTCGAGGCTTCAAAACAGCAGTCCACAAACCAACGGGTGATGTCACAGTGACTACGTACACCTCTTATATACAGTACAGTCTATGGTTTGAATATGAGCACATTAAGTTCTTTACAGCAAATGTTATGACATGCTAATGGCAGCACATACACCATTCTACTAGTACGCAAAACTTCTCTAAAACACATAAACATGAAAAAGGACGACCCACCGACGAATCCAATTAGAAAATGTGCTACAAAATGTTAAGTAGTGTTTGTGAATGCAAAAACAGAGCATGTATATTTCAACGTTTGGTGGACAAAATGACATTATATTGTTACAAATGCTCTAGGAAATACATTTTCATAATGTGGGTGCTCACTGAGGCATTAACAAGGCCAAACAGGCTTGTATTGTAGGGTATGTGAGCAGAGCACTTATGGCCCCAGCCCACAAGCATTACATTATGCTAACAGCCCATAATGCAACTTTAAGGTAGCATTCACTACATTGTTACACACTACGTTAACATTATGGTGATAAGAAAGAAAAAAAAGAATGTTTCAACCCATCCAACGAAACTGGATTGAGTTTCCTCTTACTGTGAGTGGAGAGAAAGTGGAGAGCTGCAAGCAGAAAACCTATGAGAGGCTGAGAGCAGCGTGATGACAAAACTTCAAATAAGACACAAATAATTGAGAAGGCACATCATACAGTATGTGCTGGAAATGGCACACTGCGGCTCCTGACTGTCCATAAAAATCAGAAGCTCCTAAATGTAGAGGCACAATTCACTTGCTACTGTTACTGTTTATCTGATCATCACTTTTTGTTTTGAACATATTCTGGAGTGTCAGCATCTTATTGGTCAGCAGAAATAAAAATGACTAAATGTAAAAATGGTAATAACCAGAGGTCACTTCTTGGAAAAAGGCCATTTCTTTATTAAAGGTCCCATATTGTAAAAAGCGATATTTTCATTGCTTTTATATTATAAAGCAGGTTTAAGTTCTATATAAATACTATTAAAGTATCGAAACGTTTTAACGTTTTCAATCCACAGAGAAATACACATAGCCCGTATTCAGAAACTGAGCTTTTGAATCAAGCCATCCAAACCATTTCTGTCCATGTGTGATGTCACAAATCTACAATATGTAGACCATTTCAAAGTTTTAAACGTAAACATTCTAGATGTGTCCCAGTTTATTTCCTGTTGCAGTGGATGTGAATGACATCAGCTGACAGGAAGTAAACATGGACCCAAGCTGTTGCCTAGCAACTCAATTCTGTTACAATTCCATTGAAATTTACTAAAACGGAGCATTTCAGACAGAGGGTAAATACAGGTATATTCAAGTAGACAGCATGAGGAAAATATAGGGTTTTTTAAACATTAAAGTATGTAAACATGTTCTAGTAGAAACCAAAAATACAAGTATGAACCTGAAAATTAGCACGATATGTCTCCCTTAAGATTCTTAAAAAATCTAAATACTAAGAAATTTGATTTGATGGATTCAGATAAATGTTGATGCTGAGATTCAGATTTGTTTGCTGTGATTTGCTGAGGTTATGTTTTCCATATTCATAATTTTTTTCTAAATACAGCACACTTGGGTTGAAATGGTGGTGAGAAGGTTTGTTGTTGGTGCTGCTGCCTGTGCAGTTTCTGTTAGCCGACTACTCCTGCCCCGTAAATTAAAGATGCTGCCTGCCTCTGTGCAACACCGCTGCCTCCACTTTGAGCCATCCGTGCTGCGCCGACACTGCAGAGTGCTACTGACAGGCAGTGGCGAGGCCTTAAATTTTAAATTTCTAACTAAATGTTGATTTAGATTCAAGGGATTGAGTACCTGCGGCCCAATAACAAGCTGCCTTCGGGCGAGTGAGCAGGCACACTTGATTTCATGCGCTGTCTTTCATGCCTTCCCTCGTTGTAAGTCACTGTGGAAAAGAGCACCAGCTACTTGCATTTAGATGCGAGAGGAAGATTTGTAGAGCTACAGTGCATGGCTGCATTAGCATGCAGAGGGGAGTTGAGGGGGGGGGGTGACGTCAAGCCCGACTGTCTCCCTTGGTCCCTTGGGGTAGGGTAAACTGTTTGTGTCCAGGGTCGGCCGACGGAGTCATGATGGGGGAAGGGGGAGGGAGGGGTCAGCGGCCCTATCGGAGTTAGTCGGAGAGGGAAAGGGGAGCTTCAAGGCTGGCTCAAGTCTCTCTCTGGACTCCACACACACATACACACACACCTATTGTCCCGGCGTTTCCGCAACTGCAGATTGAGGCCTGACCATCCACAGGAAGGTAAACAAGCCCTTATCAGTGCTCTGCAGGGGCCCGCACTGTCCCCTGGCCTCTCACCCCTGCATACTACACATTACACACTCCACACAACACACCAGCTTCCTGGCCATCTCACCTCCCTCTGAGTCCTGGAATTCTACCCTCAACCCCCCACCCCAAAAAAAAAAATCTTTTTGCTGATTAGTCTAGTCAGTTTAATGGCTTGAAGACTTTCCGTGTGCGCCAAGTCCTGCGTCCAATGTTTGCTGGAGAGGAACTGAGGATGTGATAGCGGGTCTGGAGACAGCCTGTCTTCACACTAGCTCTGTTTACACCTCTGGGAGCCATTCGTCCGTCGTCTCATCGTTGTCGGAAGCCGGCAGAACAACGGTGGCGTATGGAAGGTCTATGGCTCACTTCCTCCGTTGTTTTCGCTGGCTCACTTTAAGCCCTGTCTGCCACTGGTAATTACACATTCCATATTCTTTTGATGCAGATGCATTTGATGGTATAGATTGTGGTTTCTTTGGGAGCGAGCAGCAGCTGCAGGCATGAAAAATATGCCATCATTTTAATGTAGATTCTCATAAATACTCCTCAGGTGATCTGTTATATCGCAGACACCATCAGTTTCTGGGTCTTTTCCATTCACTTATATGGTTAGTCCCCCCCCCCCCCCAATATGCGAAAAGAGCACAAGCAAAACACAATTAATCATCTGAGTGTTAATTGGTGGATAGACAGACTAATTTAGCAAAGTTTCATGCTAACTGCGTGCAAACTGAAGCAGATTGAAGCTTTAGAGATTCATTGCACAGTGGTTGCCCCCAATCATTCAAGATTGATGTAGCTTTGCACAACATATGCTTCGCGGAGAACCAACAGAGATTAGCTCGTTTTTCTTGACTGATTTTTGCCAGTAAATATTAATGCTTTCCGATACAAGGGCGGCATAGCAATGAAGGCTCTGTTATTTATGAAACATATTTAAAAGTGAGGGGAAGTCAAAAGTACAACCCGTGATCCAAGTGTGAACGAAAGAAGAACGACAAAGTGCAACGCACATGATCAGAGAGGCTATCACTAGATTGATTGACAGCTCTTCTATGGTAATACTCCCACACTATACAACAGACAAATATTGTTTTAAGATTGTTGACATCAGTAAAAGAAGCTGTTCTATTACGAGCAGTTGAGAAACAGTAGTTCAGAGACTACAATTACAAAAAGATATCTTCAGATTTATATGGCTAGAATAAACCCACGGGCCTCTAAGAACATGAAGGTTTTTGAATTATGTCAGAGATCTAAGATGGCTTACAAGTTTATGATTTCATTTTCATATCATTTATTTAACTAATGGACATGTCTGAACTGGAGAGAGTTGTTAAACAAGTGTAACTTTATTCCCTCCAGCGTCTGCAAGAAGATTAAGTATCCAGAGTTTGACTGTTGGATTTGTTGTAGTTGCAGTATATGAGCAGATTAAAATAATCTGTCAGATGTCCCGAGGCATTTTCGTTGAGTCACATCACTCTGCTTTCGAACATATCACAGAAATATGAGCAAATGAAAAATCCAGCGTCCAGATCCAGGGAGGATTCTCTCATCACATCAAACATAAACGCACATACTGCACACACACACACAGCCAGACATCAGAGAGAGATTTCAGCTCTCTAAATACAGATTGACCGGTGTGGCACCTGAATCAACAGGAAAACTACCCACCCAGTGCTTGAATCAAGAGGTTCTGCCGTTACACAACAGTCTGCTGCACACTGCACAGCACTGACCACTTTAGAAATCAGACTATGTCTATGCAGAAATATAGTATTTTCTCTTATGGAAAAGTACTTAGTACAAAAAAAATTGCATTATCATGCTCTAAAAAATGCTATTTTGGGATTTGTTGGAATTTCCTTTAGGCCAAAAGAAAAGTTCAAAGCTATTCGTTCGTGCAAAAACATGACACGAAGCATTTGAGCTGACATTTTAGCCGAGAACATTTTATTCATGGCTATTCAGGGACAGATTAAGGGGCTGATTCTGCCCAGCATAACAGTCCCCTCATTAATAAAAGTCACTGGTGAATAAAGTTTTAAGTGAAATGAAGACATATGATGGAATATCTAATCTTTTTTTGCCAGAGATCGGAAGCCCTCCCTATACTTTGAGCACCTTTGACAAGAAGTCACAGGTGAGTCGGCTGAGTTTTCCCTCCAAATTCCGTCCAGGTACATTTCCTGTGTTTGTGCAGACCCCTTGACGTTGACCGTGGGTAGACAGACCTAGAGATAAGAGCACATAATGCCATGCCTTATCGGAGCAGACAGCAGCCATGTTGATATGAGCATAAGTGGTCGCCATGCTGACGAGGCGTTTATCTCGCCCGCTACTAATGAGCCATTCAGCGCTCATGTGACTGCATAATGAAAAGCGTCGGGCTGGAGGGGTCACTCGGCGATGCAGCAAAAAGGCCATAATGATCTATAATGATGAGAATTATAGATTTCTAACCATTTCATACATACTAAACTCTTTCTGTACTTCAATTATTTAGAAGCAGGATTGACCATTGCAGCAATGCTGGAGTGCCGTCTAGAATAAGGGGGAACCCAGTTATGTAACATAGAGATACAGTATACAAGGGTTATTGTTTTCAGCTTTTTCAGTTGTTGTCAGGCTATCAAATGTGTGTTATCAGTAGTTATAAGCACCATAGATGTGGGTCAATAGGGGCCTACTACACCCACTAGTAGGTTTTATCATCTATTGACATGGTAGATCACTGAAAGAAGGTATAAAAAGAACACAACAGTGACCTCTAGCATGAAACTCCATGTGTGGTGTAGTTTGGGGTCGATGATGAGTATGGGACAAAAAACACATGGTTTTCACCCAGGCGGCTGGGTTTTTGCATCCTGCGTGAAACCAACAATGTGTAGTTGTCTTCGTGTTCACAAGTGTCAAGTTTCACTTTTCAAACAAAGTTATTTTAAGCTAAAACACAATGTTTTCCACTAAACTTAAAAGGTGCTATTGATAACATTGATCACATTCATCCACTAAATTAGACTCGACCCTTTACAACAAGTCGTTGCCAGGCACTTACCGTCAGCCATTTAGCAGTTTTTTTTCCACACTAATGGCTAACTAATGGCCCAGAGATATCACGTGATACCAATATCGTTTTACTTTTGGCTCACAAGCCTTGTTACAAGTGGGAACCAAATGTCAGATATCTGCCACAGAGATAAACAAAACATTCATTTTGGACCCGCCAACATTTTTTAAATTATTAATTCACAATTATAATATCTTTTTTTCAGGAAAAAAGCCATACTTTTATTCAGCACCTTTCTTAAAGGCTCTGTGGATGTATTATTTCTTCAAAAATATCTGTCTAAAGAAGCCTTTTTGTTTGTGTTCAAAGCGTAACGTCTCATTCAGTTTTACAAGGTGTTGCTTTTAGGTTTTGCTTTCACTTTTACAATGTAGCAGGCATAGTAGGCCCCTAATGACCCACATTTATGGTGCTTATGGCGATCAATGACGCCTATTTAATGGCCTGATAACAGTCAAAGCATCAGTCATTAATCTTTTTATCTGATGGTCCCCTTTTTTTCTGTTGTTCAAAACAAATACTGATAGATGTCTGGATTTATTTCCAAATTTAAATCAGAAAGAGAATATCTAACACTGAAACAAAAGCCCCCTTGCATCATGTATCGTGCATATCGTCGCTAAAAATGGAAAACAGACTAACATTACATGCCATTCAATTGTATGCTTGTTCTTTTAAAATCCCAGAAATAGCATTATTTATGTGTCACACTGCATGTTAGAACCATCTCGATAAACAGTCAGGTATTAGCTGGGGAAAATCATGTGGGAACAAACAGCGGAGAGGAACCTAGCGTTAGTGAGGCTCTCTCACACACACTGCATTCTCAAACAGAGGAAAAGCGAGGCAGTCAGCAATGGATTGTTATTTGGGAGGGGCATAACATAGAAGGAGATTGAAATCGGTCTGAGGCAGCGACAAGTGGTCGCGTCTCCCTGCCACCCAGTCTGACTGCAGGCAAAGCTGGCTCACCACAGTAAAACAGGGGAAGTGGACTGTTTTGACTCTCAACGCCATTTTTAACATGACGTTTTTTTCTTTTTTTTGCTTTCAGCTTATTCTACGACAGCACGCATTCAGAGGAACATCTCTTTTCATTTCTTGTTTTAGTTTTAAATTCCTGACACCGTGGGTATTTTTCTCTATCTTTTTGTCTAATTACTCTTTTATTTTCACTTTTTCTGACTTATCATTTAACTGGGTCTCCGTATCTCCCAGTCTTTATCTCTGTCTTGTCCTTTTTTCCTATCTCTGTGGTGTTTTTAATCCCCTATTTACACATCTTCCCTCTGAAGCACTTATCTGCTCTTTGACAGTCACATAAATTTGACCCCCCCACTTCCTTACTGTCTCCATGAATCAGTCTCTATGAATTCTGTTATCTCGGTTCGTCTGTCTGTCTGTCTCGCTCCCTTTTCCCTCTTTAGGATTCATTTTCAGACGGCCCTCCCTCCTTTCTCCAGCGGCTCGCTAATCACTTTTGTGCTTTTCCTCCAACCCGTGGAGGGAGACTCTGGGGTAGGCAGCAAAATGCAGCAGGAGGTCTGGCAGTTAACATCACGATGCCTGGCTCCCACTGGGGAAGTTGTTTCAGAAAGGGGAATATTCAACGCTACTTCCCCGCCAGGAAACGGCGGGCGCACAGTGGATAAAAATCACTAAATACAAAGACTTAAGTCGGACGCAAAGATAATTGTTTATGTGTCCGACTGCTTCAGCCGGCTTAAGTGGTAGCGCTTCTTGTGCTTGGAATTATAAAGTGGTCTGGAAATAAAAAAATTTAAATCTTCTCCGAAGGAGGTCCTATACAACTAACACCCATGTAATAAGCAGCTAGGCAGACAGAATCTGAGGACGTCCTTTAAAAGGCCAATCAGCCGAGCAATGCTGGATAGGAAAATATATAATATGTGCTCAAATTCATTTATAAGCCTTTAAGGGGCCGACTTCACACATGACGATCAGTTTACTAATCATGGGGAGTACTGATTAGCCTGTGACAACAAGCTGTATATATAATGTCTTCTGTGTCTCTGGAGCTAATAATGCTAATTATGTCATCAGTTGGGGTGGGGAAAAAAATAAATTGATACAGCATAGTATCACGATATTTTGTGTGGCAATATTGTATCAATACACGGATGTCAAGTATCGATCTTTTATCATATAAACTATGAACCTGTTAACAATCCGACTGCCCGGCCACTATTCTGTGTTTCAGATGTTGTAGCGGGCTCAGTCTTACAGCTAGAGTGAAGATACTGGTATATGAAATTAGAAAACCTAAGGAATCCATTGGTACCAACCATGTTATCCTAGCTTGTCGAGAAGACAGCTAAATAACGCTCCAAAGTCACGCTAAATTTTGGCGAGGAAAAACTGTCTTTTATATCTTATATCTATGTTCTGTATTTATTGGTCACATTTTGTTTTGCAAAGATAGGAGAGCAATGTTTTTAAGTCAAGCCTGATGTTGCCTTACACATACAAGAATGATCCCAGTTACTTCCCCACAGTGAGGCATACAGCTTATTAATTAAACACTGGTATCGGATCGGTACTGGATCGGTACTCGGTATTGGCCGATTGACCCAAAGCACTGGTATCAAGACTGAAATAGTTGGATCGGTGCATCCCTATGAAAACTCTGAGATGAACGGAGTGAAAACTGTATCTTATTAGATAAAATAGATGTCGACAAACTGGATCATTTGTAGTTGTAAAAAGGTAATAAATCGCAACATATCGCTAAATGTTTAAAAGCGCTATAAGATCGTATAGTGACTTAAGTATCGTGATGATATTGTATCGTGGGGCCTCTGGTGATTCCCAACCCCTAGTCATCAGGATCATTTTCAGCTGGAAATTTGGAGACAACTAATTTCTAACAGAATGCCTGTGTTACAAACTGAGCGTGTGGGGTTTGTTTGAGTGTCTGCAAGGCAGAGACGGTCTGATAAAAAACACTATTGAGTTACATTATGCAAAATTCTAACAATACACTAAAACTCAACAAACTAAAACTCTGAATATCTCGGCCTCTGCTGCTCCAATTTTGACCTCACTTTTTAAATCTGTCCCCCCAACTTTATGGATGAGAAATACTAAATCGTCGCAGTAACCCTCTAAGAGGTGAGTCAAACTGTATTCAGAAGTAAATTATAAACATTGCCCTGTCTGAGGCAGATGTTATATCACATCCGTAAGGAAAGGCGCCAAATGAAATGCATTCATTAGAGGCCTTTCAACAACACAGCTGCAAGAAATTGTTGCAAGTAGCAGTGCACAGGCTGACTGAAATAAATAAGATTAACAAGAGAGTAAGAAAAATAAAAACAGCCAATATAGTTAATAGCTTGAGAGAAAAGGTACATCTTTAGCATGTTTTATTAAAAAGGAAGGAGCAAACATAGCAGAAGAATTAATTCCACTATTGCAAAGATATCAGCGCCTGTGTGGTCTTGGCACAGACAAATAGCCCAGTTAAACGGCTAAAGGGATTTAGACGAATCGTGGTAGCACAGGCGCTCAGAGATAAACCCGTAGGTTGGACCATGTAAGGCCTTCAAAACAAACAGCTAAATTTTAAACACAATTAACCTCACAGTGAGGCAGCGTAGTGAAACTAAGACCGGTGTGATGTTGTCTGTTTTATTGGAGCCTGACAGAAGCCTGTCCAGAGATTATGGATGAGCTGGAGACAAGAAAGAGAGGCCTGACTGACTGATCCCAGCATATAGGGAATTCTAATAATCAAGGTGAATAAGGTGAAAGCTCGGATGACATTTTCTTGGCTTGAAAGAGATGAGGCAGTGGGTGACTTTAGATATAATACAGAGCTGATGAAAACAGGATCTCGTGTCAAACTCCAGGGTGAAATTAAGAAACGTGTCTGGGGTTCTTTTGCCTTTGGTCTTAGATTGGCAGACAGACAATGAGTTGTATCTGCAGTAATTTCCATCAAGTATAATCTTTACATTTTGAAAAATTGGTCAGATTATTTGGAAGATAGATCGATCTAGGGCTGCAAGAGTACTGATATTACCATCGTTTAGTATAAAAACAACTCAACAATGTTCCCCAGTGGGAACATTTGAAATGATGCAACAATTTATAGGGCTGTCAATCAATTCAAATTAATCACATTTTTTTCTGTTCAAAAATGTACCTTAAAATGAGATTTGTCAAGTATTTATTACTCTTATCAACGCGGGAGTGGGCAAATATGCTTGCTTTATGCAAATGTATGTATATATTTATTATTGTAAATCAATTAACAACACAGAACAATGACAAATGTTGTCCAGAAACATGCCCACTTTATGATAATCACATGCAGTTTGGGGCAAGTCATAGTCAAGTCAGCACACTGACACACTGACAGCTGTTGTTGTCTGTTGGGCTGCAGTTTGCCATGTTATGATCTGAGTATATTTTTTATGCTAAATGCAGTACCTGTGAGGGTTTCTGGACAATATTTATCATTGTTTTATGTTGATAATTGATTTCCAATAATAAATATATACATACATTTGCATAAAGCAGCATATTTGCACACTTCCGTGTTGATAAGAGTATTAAATACTTGACAAATCTCCCTTTAAGGTACATTTGGAACAGAAAATCTAAAAAAGATTTGCAATTAATTGCAAATAATATTTGAATCAATTGACAGCCCTAATATCTATACAACCAATGTGTTCATGATTAAATTGTTTACTAGAGCACAAGTTCTTTATCGATCTAGCCTCTTAATTTTGCTCTCAAAGTCCACCAGATTGACGCATTTAACTTTAAAGCGTAGGCTACAAAGTGTTCTTTCTAAATGCACAATGTTTCCAAAGTCTATGAGTAATCGTGTTAAATAATCGTGACCTCAACATCTACCGAAATAACTGTGATTTTGATTTTTGCTATAATGGAGCAGCCCCAGTCATCATACTGCATCTGTCCAAAAAATAAATAAACGAGAACAGAACGCAGGCCAGCAGGGTGCTCCATTTAAGTTTCCACTTTCAGGAGTAGGAGTGTATGAGTCCCAGACATAGACCTCCGGCTTTACTGGGTCACTTGGCAAGGTTATGTATCGATCGTATTTACATAGAGTATATATTGTGTATCTAAGATATCTGTAGATACAAGTGTTTGGGTTACTTAAACTGTGTGTAGCAACAGCTACCATGCTTCAGACATCACAACATGATTTAATAAGCCTGATATCCAGGAGCTGACAGGGTAAACAAAGCTAAAGCAAACCTGAGCTCGAGTTAAGACACACTCCGCCGTTGCCTTCAACTGGCCGAGAGCGTCGTGGGATTTGTCGCAGGCTGCAGGCTATTTTTGATTTACTTTTACTTTTTCTGTGTTTACTTCTTCTTTTGAGGAACTTTCACATCGCGTCTGCTCCCACAGAGACTTGCAGCTGGCAGCCGAGGATGCTATTAAACAAACAGACTCAGAATCCCGGTGAATAATATAGGTGCTGCTTTATTTTTGCAGCGCCTTACTCAGTCTGGGAACGTGCAAATTTGATTTTGGACGGCCTTAGTGAGTCACACCTTATGTTTGTGCTTCATTTGTTCAACAACAGCAACACAGTGCTAAGCCCAGGAGACAACGTCAGAGAAAATGACAGATTAATATGACAATACTGGACTATATAATGATGAATAAAACCATGCCCGAGATAGATGAATTCATACATGTCGCACCAATGTTTTGACTAACAACATTTGGGTACACAGGGTCAGAGTAGCCTGCTGTCTGAGATCAGTGTCACAGCTCCCTCTTGGTCGTCTCCTAAAGCCGCTGTAGCCGAAAAAAAATAATAAGAAGAGAAATCCTTAGATCCTCTTTCAAGAAAGAAAGAAAATGATGGCGAATTCAGGACTATGTGTCACAGAGGCAATTAAGGCTGAGCTAAACAGCCCCTCGCAGACTCCCACCAGTAAACAGCGAGACCGGTCCCCCGCGGTGGAAGCTACACGAGGTCAACTCTCCGCAGGTCTGCCAGTTGGCCAAAAAATACCTCTGTATCCCTGCCACCAGCACCCCTGCCGAGGGGGTGTTTAGCACTCGTGGCAATATTGTGATTTGTCATACAGTAGGTCAGCACTAGAAGGCAGAGATTCAGCGAACAGGCTTGTTTTTCTGGCACACGATCTTAACAGTGATGCATGCCTGCCAGGGCCAATTTGCCTTATTTAAAAAAGCAAGTTGGAGACGCCAGTTTGTGGTCTGTGTTTGTAGACACAGAGTGTGAGAGAGGTTATTTGGCACTCAAGTGTTTTGTTTCACCTTCAAGTGCATCATTGGAAAATGAACGCGGACAACCTTATTTTGTTGACAGTTTGTGTTAAAACTGTATTACATGACACCACGGTTCATTGTGCTTTCGTTCATGGCGTTTAGAGTGAGAGGGAAATAGTATTTTATACACTCAAGTAGGGCTGCAACTAATTATTTTCATTGTCAATTATTTTCTCAATTAATTAATTGTCATGCCACCGTGTCTATTTACCAGTAAACAACTCAATTTATACGTGCATGTTACTTTATAGCCCTGTGATGGGCTGGCAACCTGTCCAGGGTGTACCCCCGGCTTCGCCCAATGTCAGCTAGGATCGGCTCTCTAGACCCCCCCGCGATCCTGAATCAGGATAAGCGGTTACAGATAATGGATCGATGGATGTTTTTGTTGGCTATTTGTTTTGTTTTTTGTTGATTTTTTTTATTTATTAATTTTTATTTAAATGCGACAACACATGTAAAATATTTTAAAATTAGGGCTGCAACTAACTATTATTTTCATTGTCGATTAATCCCTCGATTATTTTCTCGATTAATCGATCAGTTGTTTGGTCAATAAAATGTCAGAAAGTGATGAAAAATGTGGATCAGTGTTTCCCAAAGCCCAAGATGACGTCCTCAAATGTCTCGTTTTGTCCACAACTCAAAAGCTATTCAGTTTACTGTCGTAGAGGAGTAAAAAAACAGAAAATATTCACATTTAAGAAGCGGGAATCACAGAATGTTGAAGAGAAATTTTCTTCAAAAATTACTCAAACTATTAATTAATCGATTATCAAAATAGTTGGTGAATTAATTTAAAGCTTCAGTAGGCAGAATGTTTTTGGCATCATTGGACAAAAATTCCATAATAACCTTTCAGCATATTGTAATTCAAGTGTTCTGAGAGATAACTAGACTTCTGCTCCTCCTCATGGCTCTGTTTTCAGGCTTTAGAACATTTAGCCCGTGACGGGAGACTTTGACCAATCACAGCTCATTTCAGAGAGAGAGCGTTCCTATTGGCTGTGCTCCGGTCATGTGACCAGAACTTGGCATTCCTTCACCAGATTTCACAATGGCTACCGCGTCACAAACTTTCTCATTTTTACAGCTAAACTGTGCACTACAAAATGATTCTGAAAACATCTGAGGAGAGAAATAGGCATTAACGTAACATGATGATGATTCATATTTGATCAGCGCTGCCTAGTTTGACCGTTTGGTCGGAGTTTGCGAGTGATTGACAGCCGGCTCTCATAGACAGCAGCTGGACAGCAGAC
>CAKAOI010045925.1:0-17500 GCA_916701655.1 Sebastiscus albofasciatus | reverse complement strand
TACACATGATACCTACCTAGATGGGAACGCTGCACACAACACACACACACCACACACACACACACACACACACACACACCACACACTCACAATACACTACACACACCACAATACACTACACACACCACACACACTCACAACACTCACACACACCACACACACCACACATGTACAAAGAACATGATTTAGCCAACATAAATAATAGATGATGCACTCAATGCACTCTGCTACGTCTCTCTTGACAACAGCGTTCATACACATGATGCACATGATGCAGATACACATGAGAAGGCTGCTGCTGATTCTCTGTTGAGTTCTCACTAGAAGCTGTACGCTAGGCTGAGTTTAAACTAGTACTCTTGTTCATAGACAGAGGAATGCATCTGAACAAGACAAGAGCAGACGAAGGCCTAGATCACTGATTACTGAACACGTTTTTAGTCCGACATCCAGCATCATCATTATCATTAAAAACTGATTTCCAGGAAATGTCCTCTGGCGTGCAGGAAGTGCTGCTTTAGTGGGATTAAATAAAGGAAGTGGTTATAAACATAAACTTTAATATGAAACAATACAGAGAGGAATAAAAGGGTGTGAGTGGCACATGAATATTTCATAATAATGTGTCTTATGTGTAAGAATCCATTTTAATGACTCCACAGAAATGTCATGTGAGCCGTGGGTGGTGACACACAGCGTGGACTCGCTCGCTCGCTCGCACGCATCGACCCTTTAGCTCTCGGTGACTTCACTCAGAGCATTTAACCCACACGGCCCGGTGGCGGCGGCGGCGGCGGCGGTGTCGTGGCAGCGTGACATCGCCATGGAAACACAAAGGTGTCCCGGGCTTGTGATTGGCAAGTCAGTCAGTCAGAGGGCTTTATGGAGACTGAGTGGGCCGGAGGAGCAGGAGGCTCAGATCTGACACAGTGAGGAGGAGTTAACTCCTGATGAGCAACGAGAGAGAGAAACCTGCAGAACCAGATCTGTCCTGATCCCTCCGACCACAACAACCCCCCTATATATATATAATATAGATTTAAACTGAGTCCTGGTCCGAGGCGGTATACTCCAGTATATTGCTCTGATTCTAACCTTATTGGAGCATTTTGAAGTCTACGTCACAACCTCCAGTCCTCTGGTGGTGAACACCGACCACCAGTGTGTTCCGATCCACGTACTTCTGTACTTACACTATTCTGAGTGCATAGTGCGCTCACACTGGGAAGTACGGCAAAATGCAGTGCACTCAAAGTACCCGGATGTTGTACTCAAAGCGGTCAGATGGTTGAGTGTGGAACGCTGGACACTTTCCACACTCAACTGCCTCCATCTTGGCTACGTAGCGGAAGGGGCGGAGCCACGACCACTATTCAAACAGACGTAGATAACAGAATAAAACAATACGTCAACATACCGGTGCATTTTCAGCCAACAGGAGGACACATCGTAGGCGACCACGTTGGAAACCTAATCTCCACTCTGCTTTCATATTTTTTTCAGAAGATGTTTTGGCGGGTAGCGAGCCGCGGTCAAATGTTGCGATCGTCATTTCCGGTCAGTGCGCCGCAGAGTATTCCATTTGAGACGACCCTACCCCGCTGAAATGTACGCACTACTCGAGTGAGTACAGAGAGCACACAGTACTCTACACTGAAGTGTACTTCTGGAAGTACGTGGATTGGAACACACTCCAGGATCCGTCGGTGCTCCTGCAGCGATCTGCTCTCACTAAACCGTCGTCTATTTCGTTGGAGTCGACCTCTGCAGGAAACTACTGTACCGCTCCAAATCTGGCACGTTAAAGTGAAAGACAGTTTAATAGCTGACTGTTTGTCGCCAGTGATCATTAATTAAAAGATTATCTTACAACCTCACTACTTTAGTTCTAGTTGGAAGTTTGTTTTTTTTGGGGGGGGTGTTCTGGTCAGAGGGATCCTGACAGATCTGGTTTCTGCAGGTTTCTGTGAGCCTTGTTCATCAGGAGTCATTGGAGTCACCTGTGATCCCCCTCAGCTGCTGGTAATCAGCCTGCTGGGAGGCTCTGTATCAGCAGGTTGGCTGCTCAGTTGGTTGTGTGTGTCTGCAGAGGGTCGACACCTTCAGTTGGCTCTCTGGGTTTATGGTGGGTTGGGTGATTTGTGGGGTTTTGATCTGGAGTGTGCACATCTTTAGCCACTTCTCCTTGGTGTCATATTGGTCTGATACCTTCTGTGTTGGTCTCATTGTTGGTAGATTTAGTGGGCGTCTGTTGGGAGTTATATTCCCTCAGTCTCCTTTAAGAGACCAAAGGACCCTTTAGTATTTCTGTGTGCAGTTTATTTCTGTTAGTTTCCCAGTAGCGCCCCCTGTCAGTCCATCTACCATGTTATCATGTTACCATGTTATGGTGAGCTCACTCTCTGTGAGGAGCTCCTTGAGGTGTCTCTTCTGGTCTTCTTCTGCTTATTTTGTTGCTGGTTTCACTCCAGACCGTAACTTTACTCCTCCCTAGTGGTACTTTTGTCTTGGTGTTATATTTGAAGCGGGTCCAAACCTCCCTGTTGCAGCCCGGTCTCATTCCCAAACCATCAAATACCAACGTTTTGTCATATTTGGTTTTGTCACAGCCCTCAGCGTCTGACACCGACGCACAAGCGTCTGAATAAGTAACTCTAATGTAAAACCCATCTGCGTCACTATTAGAGGGTCAGATCAACCGCTCCGGCTGTCCGGTCACTCCGTCCTCGTATCGGGAGGAGGAGGTCGGGTCAAACAAACGCAAGACTTTCACACAGGAGACCGCTGGTAATGTCCTGTGTTTTAAGTTGTACTTTAATTTATGTACACAACTTAAGTGACATAACAAACCCATTTTAACCACAACCTTTAAACCCGCACAGGAAGATCAACCCGAGCCATTCGAAGACGAGGAGGAAATCTGGATTATGTGATTGTTTGAAAAAAATGTCTGTAATTTTGTCTCCTCTTTTTTAAGAACAAAAATAGTTTTCAAATATTTTTAAATATTAATATTTAAATATATAATATATAAATACTTCCTCTACTTGATGTGAACGCCATCTAATAACTAAACATATCCAGTAGCAGGTCAGCGGGCGCGGTGCAGGTACAGAGTAGATCAGACTGAGGTGTTTGAGATGAAATGTTTTGATTTTCCATCAGTGGACATTTCCATTCTTTAGAAGGCAGCTCCGTCTCCGGCGGCGTCTCTGCAGCCTCATCTTCCTCTGGCCCGTTTAATCAACGGCTTATCAAGTCAAGAGAGCGCCGTGGGCCCGAGCATCAATCAGATCCCTATTCTGCCTGCCCAAAGACTGGCTGCCTGTGAGCACGGAGAGCAGATGAAGGGAGCTCTGTGGCCACAGCTGCCTCCCTCAACACAAAACCGGCCTTTTTACTGCTCAGGACCGCCGGACAATACAAGAATTGTCCTATAAAGGGACCGTTATCGTGCGGAGTGGAGCATCCAGGCTGGATGCTGAGTGAACGGCGGTCGTTATTTTAGCTTTGTGCTGCTCAACAACATCTTCTCACTTCACAACCAGACACTAATTTGCAACCGGCGATTAACACTGGAGGGACTGGATGAGAGCAGCATCATCATCATCATCATCATCTGTTTGCTAACAATGATGAAACACCCTGCTCATCCCCCTGGTTTGTGTTGTCATGGCAACGTGCGATGACTGTTTGACAGACGATACTGAGGCAGGTTGAGCCGAGGCAAGAGGGTGGGTGGGGGGAGGGGGATCAGGACGAGTGTTTCTGTGAATGTCAGGAGGTTAGACAACAAAGCTTCCTGCTCCGGATGACGACAGGCGCGGAAACAGAGACCGCGTTCCCACGGCGACACTTTCACCATTTCCAGCCAGCCGCTCCTTCGCTGCTGTCTGGGTGTGTTTATTCAGACAGGAGAAGAGAAGGGATGGATGTCACCCTCACTGAATACTATTATTATTAATATTATTATTATTATTATTTTTTAATGAACAGTTTACTTCAATACAATCTTGTTTACATTGTTTCATTCACTTTTATGATACGAGTCCACAGCATTGCTCAGAGCGTTTAGACAACACGCTGTTTCAGTGTCTGCGTAACGAAGAGGAAATGGATCAGTTTCACCAGAACATTCCCTAAAGCCACTCAAATATTGCTTCTAATTCTATTGCCACTAATCTAGGTCACTCCTATGTGAACGGTTACAACCTAACACCTTATTATTATTATTATTATTATTATTATTATTACACCATGTTTCTGAGTGACATGACGTTACCGCCTGTCCGAGTTGTTGTTCCAACTTGAAGGGGCGTTCACGGGAATTTTTCCCAGTCGGAGACTAATTTTTCCGATTATTCCGACACATATGAACGCAACATAAGCTTAAAAGACAAAAAACCAATTGGTTACGGTGCTCCAAAACGACTTCTGAGTGTTTACTTTACGTTCTACAGTAGCCCAGAACGGACAAACCAAACTCTGCCTCTAGAGGGGGACATTCGCGTTTTCTCCGACACGCTTGGCACCCAGGAGAAGTTTCAGGTGGTTGCAATCTGCAACCTCACCACTAGATCCTAGATCCTACACACTGCTCCTTCAAGGTCGGGGAAAGATCCCGGTCTGAGTCTATGCTAGCAGCTCTGTGAGTCTGTTCTTCAGCTCAGCGGTGCTAAATGCTCACATGTTGATGTTGAGCACACATACTGTACAGTGTTAGATGAACTTGTCCATGCAGTTTCCTGTTTCCAAGTTTTGTTGACTTTATTGGTGTGTTTAATTGCTATCATTAATGAAACAAGAGTTCAGAGTCCTGAAGCCGATGATGTGGAGAGACAGAGAGGATTTAGTGTCTAGTCTTCTCATCGCTATAGAAACACCTCGGCCCTCCGTGACCCCGTTTAAACCTCCATAAGGGCTCCGTCTCATTCTGCTTTTAACCGCTTGTCTCGTCGCATAACCGTCAAGCTCTGGGTTCGGCCGTGCCTCTTTCATCTCCTTCTTACCTTCTAATTTTTGCTGAGTTCATAATCCCAGCGTGCAGAATGATGGGAGATGAAAAGAGGCTGAGATGTGCGAGTGGAGGTGGAGGATCTCGTTCTGACTGCAGTTACTACTGAAGCAGACTGCAGGCGATGAGCTCAGGTAGCCGGCAGACACGCGGCTGCTCCGAGGAACTTAAAGAGACGGGAACAAATCACCGCTTTTCAATTTATAGCTGCAATTATAATATGGAATTCTATGAAAATATTCTGATGACATCACACATTTTGTAATCTCCTGATACAAGAGAAGACTGGCTCATCTCTGGTAGCTTCTTTCATTATCATAAAAATCGTTGAGAAAACAGGTGACGAATCTGAAACGTTCAAATATTAATAACTGTATGTTGCTAAATATAACATGGCTCTGTTGTTGCATACAGTTAATGACATATTGGAGGAATTTACTGTAATTTGAGGCTCTCAGGATGCACGAAAACTCACCAAAGCTGGAAAAAATGCATCAGAACTGGCAAAAAATTGCAAAGTTGTATAGTGATCGGTCTCGGGCGTCGCCAGCGGGCTCCATTATGACCTTAAACAGCCCGCTGGGAAGCGTGCACGTAAACAGACACATTAAAGCATGCGGCAGGTCTCGATTCCTGCAGCCTCCGAGATGCATTTCATTAGCGCCGCTGACGCTCTGCAGGCCGACGGGACGGCTCTGACATCTGAATGACATCCATCTCTCTCTGAATAATTGGCTGACAGGCTGAGATAGGTGTCGAGCTCCAAAAAGCTGCCTCTTCTCACCAGGATCTCCTCAGCAGATACAGAAAATACACACACACACACACACACACACACACACACACACACACACACACACACATAGTACTGTCATTAAACTCCTCCACAGCAGATAGTGAACGCCGGCCTCCTCAGCTCAGAACGTGCTGCTTTGTTTCCCTTATCTTCTTCACTCCATTATTTGATTCTGCAATTGCTTTTGCTCTTTTGCCGCCTTCATTTGCCAAAAGAGTTCTTTGTTTATTCAGCCAATTATACAGGAACAGACACACAGACACGGTGCATCTCTTTAAACCGCTGCAGTCTCACAGTTTCCCATAAAGTCTAAACGGAGCAGACGTAGTTTTAGAACAACTTCTGAAAGTGGAGAAGAGTAAGCTACGTCAGTCCTGCCCCAGATGAGTTTTAGAGGCACAGCAGGAGACAGATGTAAACCAGCTGCTGCACTTTGTAAAGCTTACTACTACCACTACTTTCTCCATATGTTCATGTCACAAAGATCTCTGTATGGACACCTGGAGTGCCAGTTATACTTCATGTATGCATGGGTTTAGCTGCTAATAGATTACACAAGGTCTCTTTGGGGAGGTCCTGATGAAACTGAAGTTGGTCTGAGATGTCGAACGGCAAAATATGACAAAGCTACGGAAAAAGAAACTTGTCATAATAGCTCACAGGACCTCCGAGACAGTTGTAAAAAGCAATGTTGGTATTGTACGTTAGGCAACAAAACCACTTGGTTAATGTTAGAAATCAGATCACGGTTTGTCTTCAGATCATTAACATAACCAGTGTTAACAAATAACAACCGCTCTCAGTGGACTTTCTTATGTAACGTATATGCAAACCACGGACACGTTGACACTGAACGTATTCGTGGTTTGCAGAAACATACAACGCCAACATTCTTCCTGGTGACCGGGCTGCATATTTCATAATCAAGTCTTTTCATGCCGTGGCGGTCCTTCATGAACCTCAGAGAAGTTGTACAAGATTTTCAAAGCGACAGGCAACACTTCAAAATATGTTTCCCTCAGAACATAACTGAAACGCAGTTTAGTTGTAGGTCGCTGTAGGCTACGCATGGCTGTAACCAGCCAGGAAACAAGTCTGCGTGGCCGTCTAACCATCTAGAGAGAGAGATGGAGAGAGGTCTTCAGGAACTTGTTTTAATAGTTCTTTCATGTCAGCTGGTATTGGTGTCCGGAGACGAAGACAAGCATTCACACGTTACGGGAATATCAATGAATATTTAACTCACATGTCTGATCTTCTCTGTCAGATCTTATTCCGCTAAGAAGTTTCCATGACCCATTAAAGGGACCATTTGTAACTTTCAGAAATGCTTCTTAACAGCAACACCTGTGGGCGTGAAATCAACGAAAGTCAGTCTCGCCTCCCTCCGCCCGCAGCCAGAGAGAGCAGGGAGACACCGGCACCCGGTCGGTAACGAGACGACAAGGTTTCTCTCTGCGGAGCTCCGTCACTTCACGAGACACGGGAAACCTCTGCTGGTCTGGAGGAGCTGCAGCAGTTATTTCTGACCAAACGTCCACTGAACATTCACTAGATATTCTCAGAGCTAAACTAACTCTCCTGCAGTGAGGAGTGAGCAGCATGCACGTCTAGAGGTGGAGCGAGAACGCGCGTGCTGCCTGAGTGAAGGCGAGCAGGCAGAGGAGACGAGACAGCGGCCACATGAGAGCACGCATATGCGAGCGCGCATGTGTGCCGACCCGCTACATTTATACGCTTAAAAAGTTACAAACAGTCCCTTTTAAGCCGATCGACTCTTTTTCAACAAAGACAAAAAAAAAACACCTCAAGCGAGTGTAAAAACTTTTTTTTCCGCATTTGAGGAAGTTCATAGATTTTTTCCATACAACTTGTCTAATGCTTCAAAATGTGCCTAAAAATGTGAATGGAAAGAGTCTTGATTACCTCAGACATCAGGAAAAGCTCATTGAAGCCTTAGAAAACAGCCAGAATATGAAATAAAGTGACTTGAGAACTGATCTACTCTGTTTAGTTTCAGCTCTTCCGTCTGTCTCCCGTCTGTAAACTCGGCTCCTTATGCCGGCTCTTTATTGTCAGGATAGATTAAGAAAGCTATATCATCAAGGCGGTGAGGAAATCCGGCCGTCTCGGCTCGACTGCTCTGCCTCTTTTATAATCTTTTTATTGCTGCGGATGCCTGTGGCTCGGAGCGACGCAGTCAGGTGTGTAGGGTGAGATAAAGGAAGCAGAGATTGCTACCCACACTTCTTCAAGATAGAATGTCAAACATCAAGGTGATCCGAGCAAAAGGAAGCAACTCACGGAATATCAGGAATCAAAGCAATTACACTAAACAAGGCTCTGATTTAAACTGGCATCCAATCAGATGATTCAGCTTAAACGGCTTAATCAATGATCTGAAAATGATTCCTATTCATTTATCCAATAAAACAATAAGCCTAAAGGAATCATCTTTAAAGATCTTTAAATCTAAAGGTCTCTTTCACCTCCAAGATATCTGGTGGATCACCGACTGTGGAAGTCTACGGCGGACAATATTAAAATGCAATCCTTTAATTGAACAATTAATTAAAGTTACAATTAACTTTCATGAACACAAAACACTGAAAGGGTTAAAGTTCTATAAGACGAAAACACGTACAACGCCTTGGTAGCGACCCTAAAGCATCCCCTGCTTTATGGTCTATCTGACTCTAAATGGGACCATCATTTACTAAATGAACATCATGCTGTACTGAAGAAGACTTGA
The DNA here is from genome assembly GCA_916701655.1 of Sebastiscus albofasciatus. NCBI lineage: Eukaryota > Metazoa > Chordata > Actinopteri > Perciformes > Sebastidae > Sebastiscus > Sebastiscus albofasciatus. The sequence goes on along the minus strand of CAKAOI010045925.1, from coordinate 8,938 downwards.
AACTATTGATTGAGACCATAAACTCATGTTTACTAAGTATTGTAATTCGATAATACGATTTATTGTGATTGTTGTTAACTGTTTTAACACTAGACCATGGAGGGAAATGCTGAATCATCCACTTCCAGGGACTTTTACTTTGTAAAATCTCTAAATTAATCCAGTAAGAATGTGTTATTTTCAGCATGTATGTAGTCAGAGACGTCCTGAAGTCAAATAGATCAGGATCATTGTCAGCAATTATTTATTAAATATTTTTTCCAGCAACCCAGAAATCAAAGAATGAAGACATTTCCTCTCAGATTAGTGAGGTTTTCTTTTTGATTTATGTTTTATACTTCTGCTGAATATAATCCATCAGTCTGATTTCGATAGATGTATTTAGTATCTGCAGTTCCCTTTGTTAACACCTTATTTTGAAAAGCTGACGTAGTCCCACGTGTCTACTTCCTCTAACTTCTCCAAGGTGGTCTCTAGCTCTCCCGTCAGCTCCGTTCTCTTTATCCATCATGGTCAGCTCCATCGGGGCCGTTTCAATGCAGAGAACATAATGTCAGTATCTGGGTGCTCTACAGTCGTAGCGTCGGCCCGTTTGACCACGGAGACGAGAGCGACGGCCGGCTCCACCGCCACGTTACCGCCATACCATAACGTTACCACCATACCGTAACGTTACCACCATACCATAACGTTTCCTGTCCGTCACAGAGTTAGCATGCAGCTTTAGCTCTGCTCTGTGTCGCTCTGCTTTTCCTGTCAATGTGTGAAACCCAAAGTGTTTCCATCCTTTACTGGATGTGTAGTGTTTACCACGCTGGATTTAACATGTGAGGGTGCAGGTCGTATCCACGACGACCCTCCAACGTTTTAGACTCTCTGAGGTTTGTTTTGGTTGACGGATACGGAACGGATATGACGTCACGTTCCTCAGACTACCACAATAAAAGCGGTAACTTCCTTCTACCTCCACATAGACTCAGATGAAGCAGATAGATCCATTCTGGCATTAAAACATAGATTTTAAAATCGTAAAAAGAAATGTTCCCACCCCTATAGACTTCTCTACAACCAGAGGAGTCGCCCCCTGCTGGCTGGTAGACAGAATGCAGGTTTAAGACACTTCATCATCGGCTTCACTTCTCCGACCCGGAGGTTGCCTCCTGATACTTTGCCCTTCTCTGTTGATTCTAATAGTATTTGTGATTACACCAGTAAAAGCAACATTTCATCCCTCACAGTGGACCAAGGTGACACATTAAACCCTCTTTTATCGTCTCCCGCGGTGACGTTAGTGATGTAAAGAGGTAGAACTGCCCATAAAGTACCGCCGTTATCGGGGACATTTTAATGCAGATTTGCCTTTTTCCATTTTACAAAATGAAAGAAAAAGAAAACAAAAATGATCTCCACTAATGTGTAGTAGTGAATGAACATTATCTCTCTGCAGAGTGCATCATTTTCCTCTAATCAACATTTTATTCTGCTTCATAGCAGAAAGTAGAACCGTGTTGTCGTACATCGACTTTAAATGAAATCAGCAGCATGTAAAACCAGATGGGAACAGGAGTGCATGGCGTTGTTGTTCCTTTAATACAGTAAGCTTTGGTTCAAAGTGGTGGACACTTCAGTTATGAATGGGTAAAGTAATACCAATTCAACATTGTTATATTATTTTGAGATATTAGGGCTCGAGGACAGGGTCCTGATAAAAAACTACATTGATGCTCAGGCCAGTCTGCTCCTCTCCTCACACCGACACTGTTTGTTTAAAAAAACAAAACCAAATATACCAATAATATTGTGATTTTACTCAACTTGCTGTAGAACTAGGAAGCTTCAAAATAAATCCTTCAAACACTTTCCCAAGTTTCTTGAATTTTACAGAAAGAAAAATGAAAAAATCTCCCAATTTAGCTGAAGTGAAAAAACACGATGGAGCTTTTACTCATCAGGCACAAACATATAGTCAGTTTCTAATGAATCTAATGTAAAACCACTGAGAGGGCTCCTGATGGGACACTATACAGATTTAGACCGATGGAGAGAAAGACAGACGGAGAGAGAGACGTGTTTTTTGTCTCGTCATCTCACGTCTGTCTCAGCAGTTAAACGTCATATTCCGCTCCTAAAAGCTCCTAACTTCCCTTCACGTGTAGCTTTTACATTTACACGCTTGCTTGCCGTCTCCTCAGCTAAACGCCTTCCGGCCTCGTTCTCTATGAATCGTCTGTCTGAAGGTCCGGCACTCTGGATTTCCAGAATGCCCACTTCGCCTCATTACCTCCGCTCACCTGAGCTGCCGTTCGGTTCGGGCCGACTCCGCCGTGCTGCTGCTGCTGCTGCACTAATTGAATTCCACTTCCCGGCGGTGGGCACAGAGAGACTGCAGCGTTAATATGGCATGAGGAGCTCCAAATGAGGCCCGTGCAGGCAACAGAACCAACTCTCTGCACGCGGCACAGGTATAAATATAGCTCTCACTGACTAAGGGCTCCTCATGATTGTTTCCTGGGGAGAGAAAAGAGGGTTGCACTCGATTTCATAATCAGTTACTAACAATATGAACCCGTTATCACTCTTTATACCGACACGCCGACATACCCTTTAGCATCTGCATGAGGCTTTCATCTAACTCCAATATGAACACACCAAGTCAACGCTGACTTATTTAACTTAGTTTTGTTACGTAACTCCCATACTCTACTTATCTTTCACCACGTAAGTTAAGTAACAAACATACTTATTTGAAACCAAACCACGATCTTCTCCTAACCCGAACCAAGTAGTTCTGTTGCCTAAACTTAAAAACTAAGTAAACCCATGTTGGAAGTTTATTTAGAAAAGCTATTTGAGGAGTTGGGAGTGAGAATGTGTCGGCGGTATTATCTCAGGAGTTCCTGTTAAGGTAAAGGAATGAAAGAAGTCCCTCCTCACGTCCACGGCAAAGAATCTCCTCAACTACTGATTCTGAAATACGCTGTAGACATCTACAGTCCTAATGGTGGCAGATTTGATCACCTGACCTGAAACACCATCAATGACATTTGGGAACTATTCAGAAGCCATTTTCAACCATGATGCACTTTGATTTTAATAAACAGCTTCATGCATTTGAATTAGTTCTTGCACTGCAGTACACAGATGAAATACACTGAACACAAAATATCTTTGACATGACTTCAAATCAAATCAATCAATGATGTCAAAGGTCATGCAGTAAAAGCTCATCCAGTGAGTCAACATAGTCGGACTCACTGGATGTAGACTGTGGCTATAAGTCCGCCATCGGCCACGCGGCATTCTCCTCCTCTTCTATCTGCAAGGGCAAGCTCGCTGTTTCTACCTGTTTCCAGTCTTTATGCTAAGCTAAGCTAACCATCCGCTGGCTGTAGCTTTGTATTTACCGTACCGACATGAGAGTATGTCAAATTCTATAATTTCTTAAAAGAATGTAATGCTTAATCCCTCAAATACGTCCCTTTATCCTGTAAATCCGCCCACACATGCTTAGCGGTAAAATGCTCTCCATTGGCGCCCAACGAGGCGGTATCGCCGCGCTTGGTGTGGCGCACCGTTCGAAATGTCTACCGAAGGTTCGCGCTCAAAGTTCCAATAGTTTGAACTGGGTTGCTGCTGACCTTTCAGAGCCCAACCAATGAGATGACAGCTGTATGTGACGATGGCCTGTCACTACCGCGCTGTGAGCCCAGAGCACATTTTGTTATCATCTGAAGGCAGCTTCAAAGGCCGGTCCTAGCCCCGGCTACGAGCTCTAATGCGCTCCCCAGCCTCTCTACATCTTAACTAGGCCTTACTAAATCCTTGTGTAACACTGGAATTGACCACTGGAGATGTCGATGCCGCTGGCGAGTTGTAGAGAGAGAGAGAGAGAGAGAGAGAGAGAGAGAGAGGTGGGGGCTTCCATACCAAACTGCAAGAATTGATTTAATCACAATTTTCCGAGCTTCATGTTGTGTAAAATGAAGTAGCTGGAGGTCTGTTTCCAGCCCGTTCCCCGAGGGCTCGGCTGAGCCAGAGAGAACATTTCCTCTGTAATTCAGTGAGCCGGCGCTGCAGCAGCCTCTTTCTGGGATCCCGCTGTAGATTTGGTGTGAATATTTCCATCTCTCTGTTCATGGCTGTTGTGTTGTGCGTCTGATTTTTTTTTTTTTCCAACAACCCTTTTGCAAACACACATCTGATTACTCATTTGTTATTCCAGAGTTGCACGGAGCTACGGGGTAATTATAGTGCGGGCGATATGCAGCGGCGCTCCGCTCCGCCTCGCCTCGCCTCAGTATGCGGATCTCTTTGTCAGCGGCTCCCTGGAACAGGCGTGGACGGGAATATCAAACAGGAGGAGGGAAGAAACAGGCACATAAGAGCAGCTGCAGTTCATTTATGTCACGTTGAGCCCAGCCAGGTGCACGGGCCTCGGTTCCACCAACACCGATCAATAACACAGTCTAGTCTGGTATCGGGCCTGCAGGCGCGTCTTAGCGGGATTCTAATGCTTATCTACATCCTGTATTAGATCTGGACACTGGCTGATATTTGCACCATCTAAAGAGCAAGGTCAGTCAGATACCGACTATAGATACACAAGTGTTAGCTACGACTGACTGCCGCGGGATTATCAAGGTCAATAGTGATGTTGTGAGGTGATATATATATATTCTTCAAATCTCCTTAAGGGCATCCCATAGACAAACTGTGTATTGTTGATCAGTTCCTCCAGAAATGTGTAATCAAACTGCATCGTATCCATTATATCAGAGATGGACCTCATCCAGCACATCAATTAAAGCCAACCTTCAACAGGTCAAGGCCTCCTTCGGCCCCGATCACACAGAGCGCTTTCTGCAGGTTGAAAACGAAAAGAAAAGGTTGATTTTGAACAACTTGCCTGAAGGGCTGCACGTTGGTGCACGGTGCTGCACGTTGGTGCACGGTGCTGCACGTTGGTGCACGGTGCTGCATGACGGTGCTGCATGGTGCTGCACGGTCGTAGGTTTGAATCCAGCTTGGGGTCCTTCTGTGTGGAGTCTGTGTTCTCCCCATGTCAGTGTGGGTTTTCTCCAGGTTCTCAGGTTTCCTCCCACAGTCCAAAGACATGCAGGTCTATTGTTGACTCTAAATGTCCCGTAGGTGTGAATGGTCGTCTGTCTCTGTGTCAGCCCTGTGATAGTCTGGAGACCTGTCCACCCATTGTCAGCTGGGATCGGCTCCAGTCCCTCCGCCACCCTGAGTAGAATCAGTGGTTACAGATGATGGATGGATGGATGGATGAGTATTTTCTGTGTTCCTTGGAGCAAGTTCTCCTCTTGTTGTTCAGCGAGATGACATTGTACCTTCTTCTCTGTTTGTTCACACCACGAGCAGGAACAGTGAGTTATGCTTCCAGTCAGTCTGGGATGTTTCCTCGCTGAGCTTCCTCATCGTGATTATTAAAACCAGTACATGACTACGCCGTCAGGGCCGCAGCGTTCAGGTTCAGGTTCATTTAGAGTGGTAGAATCCATCGCAGGTTTCATTCTATCTGGTTCTGAGACCAGTTTGTGGTTTTGTAGGACGTTCCACGCTGCCAGACGAGCCTCTGTGGTTCATCTGTTCCCCTCCCTGATGGTACTGTGGGTTCAGAACCATCCCTGTGACGCCATGCAGCCTCGTGTCCCTTCTCCTTCCTTCTTTTTTAAAGCCCGGCGCTGATGGAAACAAAAGGGACAAATTGAGGCCACGGTGAGTTGATGAATGAAAACTTCACGCTCCAGAAAAGCGTAAGAAAGTGCATCATTTTTTAAAAAAGACACACATTCCCCCCCTCCCATCCCTCCATCCCTCCATCCCTCCGCACCCCAGAGGAGCTGTACACACTGCAGCCGGGTCGCTGGTGTTGAATGCACGGAGAGCCGGTTTAAAGTTGGTCAAGAGAAGCAGACAAACACCGGAGGTTTGGTTCATTTTGTCTGGACCGATTCAAAATAATATTCATGGTTGTCTTTTAGTTCTGGTCGGGTTCACTTTCACACCGTCACTCACGAACCACGAGGACTGACCGGTAACTCATTCATTGGACCGATGGTGATGTATCTTCAGTGTACGGAGCACCGGAAGGGACATGGAGGGGAAGAAAAATCAAAGGTTGAAAATGTACTTCTGGGTCAGTTGGGCACGATGGAAACAGCAATGGGACGCGCACACCCGGAGGAGAGATTCATTTGTCTTTATATTTGAGGCCATCTCAAAATAAAAAGTTTGTTGATCCGGCGAGGAGTCAGCGCGGTCCGGGATCAGACCCCCGGTGCTACACAGGTTAGACGCTGGCCACCAGCCCGCCGTGACCCCCAGTGCAACCCCACTTGCTCTGGTTGAATTTGAGTCGCTACAGCCGCTAACTGAAGGTCCGTCTCCGGAGCTGCTGTCTGCTCTCTTCCCGGTGAAGTAGTGAGTGAGGTGGAGGGACATTTGGATGGAAACCTGTCCGGTTGGGGTCAGCACCACAGTTTGATCGGCAGCTTTCACATCAGCCCAAAGCAACGGAACCAAGCGGCTTCAGTAAAAGATAACGCTGGTGGGTTTGTTGTGTTTTGCGCTGGTTGGCCGCTGTGCCACATTCTGTTGGCCTAAAGATTATTACTATGTTTTATTTATCCCTGATGGTCAGAAGAAACACACTCACACATATATAACCTCAGGTTTCTGTCCGGGTCAAGATCTCAAAGTTGTCAGTACCAGATGGGTTCATCACGGTCAGGGTTTAAAGACCTGGGCCGGGTTCAGGTCTCAGTTTCAGGCCAGTGGAGGAAGATGAGGACTACAACTGAATAGAGTTCAGGGTCACTATATTACGGATTTAAATAAAGAGCTGTGTGATATTGTGGTGGAGATAAATACTGAGCTGATGGAGGACGAGTCTCGTCAGTGGAAGGTCTTTACAGCCGGTGTGTGTTTCGGAGGAGGAAGCTGCTCTCCAGAGACCTGAGAGACTAACACGGTAATGGGACTAATTAAATACGGTCCACCTGTCTGTCACACCTTCCACTTCCTGCACGTCTCTCCCTCCGGTGAGCTGCTCTCTCTCTCTCTCTCTCTCTCTCTCTCTCTCTCTCTCTCTCTCTCTCTCTCTCTCTCTCTCTCTCTCTCTCTCTCTCTGTAGGACGGCCTGCTGTGACAACATGGCTTCATTATGTCAGGCAGGAATGGAGCGAGCACACACGCTAAACTCAGCGTCCTGACTCAATCCTCCAATAAAAAGGCCTGAGCAGCTGGTTAACATCATCATCCAGAGTGACATCACCTTCTTCTTCATGAAGGGCGTCATCGTCCACGTGTGTTTGTTTATGATGAGATCAGCTGTTCTAGTGGCGGAGCATCTTAAAACGCTTCATTCACACTTCACAGAAACGACATTAAACTCACCACTACTGTCGTCGTTAGTCTCTCCAACAATCACCAACTCTTTGGTTGAAATAAACTCTGATTCACCGAGTTCGATGTGAAAATACACGACTACAGTCTGTTTACCCCCGCTGTCTCTCTCTGCCCGCTGTCTCTCTCTGCCCGCTGTCTCTCTCTCTGCCCGCTGTCTCTCTCTGCCCGCTGTCGCTCTCTCTGCCCGCTGTCTCTCTCTCTGCCCGCTGTCTCTCTCTCTGCCCCGCTGTCTCTCTCTCTGCCCACTGTCTCTCTCTGCCCGCTGTCGCTCTCTCTGCCCGCTGTCTCTCTCTCTGCCCGCTGTCTCTCTCTCTGCCCGCTGTCGCTCTCTGCCCGCTGTCTCTCTCTCTGCCCGCTGAGCGTCTCTCGTTCTTCTCAGACCATTAAATCAGCTAATTAAAACAACAGACATCGCCCGACCCCGTCGCCTATATGGTTTATATTTTAAGGAGCCTTTCGCCTGTCTTCCTGCTTTCCCTGCGCTCAGATACAGACATACTGTAGATATGAAACGGTTTTATATGTATGCAGGTTTCAGAGGAGACCCTGACCTCGCTGACTGCTAAAGTTACTCACGTTAATAGCGGTCCACTTCCGTGTTTTGGTACGGTTGGCTTTCTCACCTGATGAGAGCCGTACCGAGTCCACATGATCCGAGACCAGCCTTTCAAGTGTACGGTTTGGAGCGTTCACACTAATCAAAGGAACTGGACTTTGGGGTCAAGTGTACTCTGATCTGGGCCCTGCGGACCCTACAAACGTCCCCGTGACAGTAGTCATTACCGAGTATGAGACAGAGTTTGACCGGTGCTTCATTTAGTTTGAGAATGATGTCTGCTATCGGCGGCTGCGCGTACTCCTCTCGGACACTTTCATTTCGTCAAATTAGCTCTCAGAGGACTAAAGGTTGGAGACTCCGGCTCTAAACTCTATCAGGTACTGACTCAGCTAGAAACATCAACACATGTAGTTCAGAGGGAACCATCAGAGTTCTGTTTCTGCTGTTGCGTGTCCAACTCTATCTGGATTACTGTGATAAAAACTGCTCGTACTTTGAGCAGCATCACTGTAATTACAAGCCGATAGCTCCGGGCTACGGAGGACACGCAGCCATGTTGGCAGGAGGAATTTGTGCACATATGCTCAGTCAAATGTTCAAACCACTGTCGGCCCTGTGATACTGACTATGTGTCAAAATCTGCCAGCAGCCTCCAGGATCCGCTCCTCCTCCTCCTCCTCCTGCATTTGGAGCGGTGCATGCTGGGATTACAGGGCTTATATTAGTGCCAGGCTGAGACTCAAGGCTGGTCCAGACCCATCACTCATCTCACAAGTCAAATAGGACGGGCACAAAGAAGAAGACGAGAGAAGACACAGCGTTAGTGGAAGGAGGAAGGAGCGCTCAGCCTGCAGCGTGTGCGTGTGTGTGTGTGCGCATGTGTGTGTGCGTGCGTGCGTGTGTGTGTACGTGCGTGGGGAATGCTGTCATCATTATTCAAATGTGATG